>WMED01016937.1:0-13150 GCA_019650415.1 Pipa parva | reverse complement strand
CAAACTCTATATTTTAACTGGAAAAGTTGGGGGTCGTCTTATACACTGGAAAATATGGTAGTCTCTTATTATCCCTATAATCTGCAACAATCCAAACATTTCCTAAGGTGGCCATATACGGAGCAGTCCATGCAACAACAATCAGTCAAAAAATTATTACTGTTGTAGAAATGAAAGCTGGCAACCTTCCAAACAATAAATGAGTATCTTTCATGCATTCATTAGTAGAGTAGACTAGCAACATGTAACCTGTTTAAAGGTTAGGACAAAGCAGACAAGCAGTATGTATTGTCTAAATTCTGTAACAAAGTGCTTTCTATTTATTGGCCACCTAGTTAAAGCAAGTGTCTAAATGACAGGTTTATACATATTGATTTTGCAGAATAATCATAGGTACAGAAGAAAAAATAAGCACTTGGAGCCCAGGCTATCAGCTTATTGTATTTTCCCCTCCTGTTACCTCTGTGCAGACTGCTATATTGTGTGCAGCATTTGTATTATTAAGCAGCTTTTGGCTTTGAGCTGTTTTAGGCTTTTCTAATTTTTTAGTCTTTCAGAACTGTCATGTACAAGGTTTCCTGAAGAAAGTGAAAGTAAATTTTAGTTCATTTCAGCAGTGAGGAGCATGCTCAGTAAGTGAGTATAGCCCTTGACTAGGAGGAGGGGCTAGGATTAGCTGGAAACCACTTCTCCAAGTGCTTGTTTTTTCTGCAATGGCTATGACTATTCTGTAAAATCGGTAATTCTAAACTACAATGTTAAAACTATACTAATCTATATAGAAGAATAGCAACAGACTTACTGATCTGTTATATTATAGTCTGCATTTTTAAGATCCTTTCCCCAACAATCAGTCATAGAAACTCCCCAATCGGAGCCTTCTGTATTTGAAGTATAATGTCACAAAGTACTCACCCCCTTCCTAATTTTGAAGAAACATCCACTGAAGAGCAGGCAAAGATCTAAAAACAATCATTCTCTGTCTGCACTTCAGAGGGGTTTTTTGGTGAAATTAGTAAGGGGTAGGGTACATTGCAATGTTGTACGTCACAGAGGGCTCTGATCAGGGACTGATCGTGGGCAGAGGATCTTGAAAATTTAGGCTATCATGCAGCAGATTGGTAAGTCTGCTGCTATTGTTCTATATAGATTAGTATAGTTTTAACACTACTAGTTCTCCTTTAATACTAGGTGGCCAACAAATAGAAAACTTTCCTTTTTACAGGCTTTAGTACCACTTTAAGATACAAACAACATAATATGGTTTTCAATAAGTGCAATTTTAAGCATGGCGTGCACTTCCCATTTAGATCCCCTTCTTTCACTCAGATTTTTTTAAGTGAATTTCTGGGCCTCCAGTTCAAACAACAATCAAATGCAAATGTTTGATTTTTATTTTAATTAATTAGAATCTGGCTTGTTCTTAGGATAAACTTTAAAATAAAAATAAAAACAGCGTAAAGGGTAACTACAGTCATAAACCATATTTATCTGATTGATCTAGCAGCAGTACACAAAATCCTCAGCCCAGGATTGTTAGATAAATACACTGCCACTCTGCTCACTTCCGGGTCTATGTAAGTGACGTCGGTCCCTTCCAGAGTTTCAGCGAAACTAATTGACTGCGCATGCACAGATCGATCTGGGCATTGATGTACTTTATGTACTGCTGCTAAATTGATCAGGTAAGTCTGATTTACCACTAGAGTTCCCCTTTAAATGTTAGGCATTATTATTTCAATTGCAACAGTAAATAGGTACACCTTAGCATGTCAAAACCTTTAACGAAAATAACAACACAAGCAAACAAAACATCCAGTAACCAACTCAGCATTTTCAACTTTGTGCAAATGCATGTTTACAGCCTCATCTTCTAGTTTTGATAGAAGTGCATTGCTGCATACTGCATTAAACAAATAAACAAAAAAAAAAAAACATATTCAGCTCAACCCAAAAAAATATGAACCACAGAAAAATATTTGGATGGGTTAGCCTTTGAAGCCAAACTGCCGCAGGGCAAAGCATTACTGACTCTTTAGGGAGCAAAGTGGTTGATTTTAATTATAAAATAACAATACACAGGGATGCCTTACAAAGAATTCAGCTTACTGTTTAACAGTTTCTGACTAATTTTATTAACCTGTACATCTGAAAGGATCAACCCCCTCTGGGTTTAATTAGAAGAAAATTCAATTTAAATCTAAATGTCAACAGTGGTTACTAATTATGGCAGGGCTCTGGATGAGACATCCAGTCTGCAATCAGGCAGTTCCCTGGTAACAATTAACAGCTCTTTTAGAGTGCAATAGGCTTTTTAGATTTATTAAACAAATGTAATTCAGTATGGGACAGTATCACCAAGCACCCACTGCTAGGTGCAGAAGAATATGCCAAATTAAATTACACCAATTCCTCAAACATATAGCTGAATAATAAGCAGCCAAGAAAGTAGGTCAGGGTCCCAAGCAATAGGCCACATCCCCTCCCCCAACATGCAAAATAAATATCCTTCCAGCCTCTAAGTAGAAATCATTCTTTTGTTATGCCTTTCGACAAGAATACATTATTGTGAGGTGATATTTATTTCCACAATATTTTTCTATCGTGTGAGGATGCGAACAAATCTTTCTAGAGCCAATTTCATTAGCAGTTTGGAGACAATGATTGAAAAATTGAAAGTCATTAAAAAAAAAAATAGATATAGAATGTAATGAAATAAAAATATGGTAGAGATGTGCTCGAGCGAAAGCTACTCAAGTGAAAAATTTGGATACGTTGTAATAATGATTTTAAATGAAAGATCTGGATATTACATGTAAACACACTTCCTGTATAGGCATTCACATTTATTCTCAATAGCTATTTTATAGAAATAGGGATATAAGGCAATTAAATTGTTCATAAACAGTAATATATGTAATATTTCATTTCTATAAATGCATGAGTCCAGTGTCTGAGCAACTATGAATAATATTTTCTATAACTGTTTTATAAAAATGTCAATTTCCTGGTTTTAGAAAATTGTGCTTACTTTCAATAAAATGATACTGGAACTTTAATGCATTAAAAATAAGTTATTTCTGGCTTACTGATTTTTAGTGCAGCGCTTAGCACTGTGTGAGACTATGGACATCACTTAACTCTCAATGTTCTTGCAAAACCTCTAAGTCAGCGGTTCTCAACCTTATTGAGACCGCGACCCCCACTGACGTCACCATGCTGCGCGTGATGACGTTTCGGCCAAACGTCATCACGTACGCACGTCACGTGGTGACGTTCGACCGAAACGTCATCACGTCGCGCGTCACGTGGTGACGTTTACGGCCGACATCACCCCGCAGGAACCCTTATAAGAAGGGTTCTTGCGGGTGCTTCCGGGTGTTGGCGCGGTTCTCGACCCCAGTGGGACGGCCTCGCGACCATCGCCGGGGTCGTGACCCACAGGTTGAGAACCACTGCTCTAAGTCAACCAAGCAGGACATTTCTACTGAATTCTGGCTGGTCTGCCAAAAGCAAGAGGACTTGCATAGTTTTATTGCATAGAGGAGGTAATTAAATATATGAAGGTAGTAACTAAATTTATGCTATAGGTAACTATCTAACTCACTGGGCAGTGCAGTGGCTTAGTGATTAGCACTGTTGCCTTGCAGTGCTGGGTTCTGGAATGCTGGGTTCTGGATTTTGGGTTCACCTTGGACTTCGTTTGTATGTGAGTTTCCTCCCACAATCCAAAAACATACATCTGTGTGTGTGACTAAATAGGGAAACTAGATTGTAAGCTCCATGGGGCAGGGACTGAAGTGAATGATGAATCTCTGTAAAGCACTGTGTAATATATTAGTGCTATATAAAAATGAATAAATACGAAAAAAAAATACAACTAATATCATGGAGGAGGCAACCAAATAGTGCATGTGAATAAAATGTAAATTCCTGCCATGAAGAGAACTGGCACACAATATAAATAAAAAGAATAGGCAGTTATAATATTACATGTTTTGGCTTATTTAACACCTCTTTCAGCCATCAATTACTTAGAGCTAGTAATCAGCCAGAAAACTTTTATTACTAAGTTGTAAACGAGACCAATAATTAGAGCACCAATTGTTTAGCTAAATTACTTTATTTCTATCTATATGTATAGGTCACTTTCTGTTATGCTGAGCAGTCATGTAATTAAAATTTGATTTGTTAACACTAATATGAAAATCTACATTTGTGCACATATTTTATTTTGTTTAATAGTCTTTGTTATGACATTTTAATTTAAGCAATAACTAATTTCTTAAATTGTTTGTAGATTAAACTGATAGATGGTATCATATCCCCCAATTGGCACCAAATTATCTTATTAGTATTTCCAGATTACAGAAGTGTTTGTTTGCATCCCATCTCCCAGTTCCATATCATGGCATTTTTTTTCACCGCACTATTAATTCTATAAGCTTATGATACCATGCTCCTAATTTTGTGATGGTGACCCATGAACATGAATACACAGGAGCACATCATCTGTACAGTTTGGAAAAGGTTGAGAAACCCAGGCTCTATCTCTAAAGTGACAATTGCTGCCATGTTCTAGGCTTCTAAGCCCTGTGTTAAGAATAATTTGTATGAAATAATCTGAACTACTACACTGTGGTCACTCTATGGCTGCAGTACTGTGTATAGTACGTTATATGTGGTTCTTCAAGCATATATGTGCATTCCTGGAAAATCAGGGGTGAAGGAAGGCCTATAGATCAGCCTTTATGGAGTGGGGACATGGCATAATAATGTGACTCATGTCATCAAAGGGGGTGGGGCTTTTCATATCAAGGCTAATTTGATATATTGAGGGGCATGGTTTGAGTGGAAATAGGCAGGGTTGGGCTGGGGTAGCCATAATGTATAGCTACCTTTCCATCAATATATTTAATAAAAAAAGTTTGTCATGGCAAGTATCAAACAAGGATAATCTCATGATACTTACTGGGAGAAACTTCAAAGCATTCTCCCAAGTTATTAAACTCAGAAAAGCGCAAGTTTAATAAATTTCGCCCGAGTCTGTGAGTAAAACTCAGCAAGTTACCAGGTCTGTATATATGACAAGAAAACTTAATTATTTTCCATTTTTCTCAATTTCTATTTTGAATTGTTATCCCTTTTAGATGGCAAAGGTTTACAAGTTAGGTATTTTATAAGCTTTATAGATGCATTCAATACAATATGTCAAAATGTTTTAAACAAATAAATACAGTAGGTTCTGCACAATCAAGGCATTATATTACAACATATCATTTACTGCAATTGGGAAATTATATGAAAGCCACATTTTTTCCAACCTCATTCCTCCTGTAGATTGCGCTACTTAAACCAGGAGATGACACAGCAAAATTTTCAATTACATTACATCAACTTATTAATTTTTCATTGGAATTTGCTATATACGAGCGATGGTTATAGGCTATGCATTATATTTTTCAAACATTATGCAATTGTATATGGATATCATAAACTACTAAATACATTTATAATTGAAATGTATTTGAGTAGTAAGTGTAGTTTTTAACGGTTTTACATATAATTATTATTTGTATTACTAATCTATATTAATGTATTATTGTATTAATTAGTACTAATACACAAAGTGTTTATCTAGAGGGACTTTATGAAATATAATCTGCAAAATCAAACAATTTCATAAATATTTAACATGTATAAGAAATGTCATTAACGTAAGTATTGTACTGAAAAAAAGTGAATAAACTGCTACCTTGACATTATTTAAAATTGACATAAGGATACCATAAAACAATTATTTTGTGAGGATTGCTAAATTGCTAATTTGGCAGAAAAAGTGTCCAATGTCCAGTTCCCTGTCCAAAAGCAAAGGTAACTTTCTTAACAACCCAACATTTTTAATTGCTCTATTATCTTTAGTAGTAATTGTGAAATGAAAAGTGAGATGGAGCAGGAGGGTAAATAAGAGGAATGGTATTTTTTGAAAGTCACATGAAAAAATATGGACCATCTTAGGGTGTTCGTTTCCTTGGAAGTGGAAACTGCATCACATAAGCCCATGTCACTAAGAAATCAAAACTGGAAAAAATATAGGGGATCCATAATAAGACCAACATATCTAGCATGTTAACAGTGCTTCAGGTAACTTAAGGTTTCTTTTACATCTGAATCAACAAGAGATGGCGCTCCTAAATCTAAGCTTAATGTCTTATTTCAACCTCACCTACTACATTAACAGCTTCAGATTACTTCTGAATGCTTACATTTTGTTTGCAAATGTTAAATCTGCTGCGCTGCTCAAGTACTTAATTCCATATCACTAAAAATCTTTTAAAACAACCAAAGACAGAAAAAGAGATGATGAGGTTGTAGTGGAGGCTTCTGGCAAATATAGAACTAACTGTATTATAATTAGAATTCTTTTTACCTTCATACTTTGCTTCAAGCATGCTGTATAATGTAACTGCTAACTCAAACATAATTTCATTTCTAATAACAATTTAATTTCTAATATGTGCATGTTCACTTTTATTATGCAGTGTTTTTCACATTTCAGGGCTGGGGCTAGGGGTAGGCAAGGTAGGCAGCTGCCTAGGGTACACATAGTGGGGGCACAGCCAGAAAGCATCTCGTGACAGCCCCTGAGCCTGTTGTGCTACTGCTAGCGCTTCTATCAGAGGTGCTGCGATAATGTGATTCAATCCCAAGCTCCCAGACAGAGCGGCGCTTAGAGGATTATAAAAGGTCATTGGGCTGCCTTTGATAGAAGAACTAAGCAAGCTGAAGGAGGGTGGGATTGTGTGGTGCGGGACCAAGGTTGCGCATCTATCATCTGGAGGAGGCGGAGCTGAGTGAGCCTGAATAAGACGCAGCTTTCCTACCTGCCTGCACTCTACCATTGGCAATGATCTGATTCAATCCACTGAGTGCCCAGAGCGGTACTCAGAGAATTTCAATCAGCCGCCCCTGCATAGAAATGCTAGGCAGGCAGAGGTACTGATTATGCAACCCTTTATCCACAACCATGATCATTTTTAAAGTTGCAACCGCGACAATATATCCATAGTAAAAATAAGCCTTATGTCAATATTGTCGCAGTCGCACCTTTGCTACGGAACTATTGTTGTGGTCGTGAATTTAAAAATCGTCGCAGTTGTGGATAAAGGGTATGGGCAATCTGCAACAGTCAAAAGGGGGGTGCATTTTCATTATTTTGCCTAGGGAACAAAAAAAAATGTCCCAGCACTGCATGTGTCTATAATATTCCAGTACCTTATCTAAAAATGATTCACCCTCCTAATGGAGTAAGTCAGAAGCTTAAGTTTTTAATATTCCCTGCTGTTCCAAAGATCTACATGTTACAAGGTAGTTCTCTCTCTGGTTTGTCTAAAACCTTAGTATCATATAACTACACATTGGTGATTAGGAAAATACTATCCTAGTTTAATACATTATAGGAAATATTTTGGCCTGCAACAGTTTAATAATAAGTGCATAGTTTGGGCCTCTAAAACAAATGAATTTACAACAGAATGTACAAACATGCTTCTTGTATCATAAAATACATGGACTATTTCCTGTACACACAGTTATTACATTAAAATATCTCTGTACTTATACATCTGGATCATTTCTGCATTTATCATTTAGTCTGATTTCAAATGACATTACAAAGGGACAATGAAGTGATTGCAGGCTTTTAAATGGTTGGAGAGCTACCAGATATGGCTTATGACATGATTACTACAAAAAAAACTGCATCCCTATGTGTTTTAGGAAACATACTTTGCTCTGCTCCCCCAGCCCTTCTGTTTACAGGCTTTTCCTGTATAGTGCTGATAAGCCCCACCTCCCAAGTTACAGTAAGAGAGATGGTCATGTGTGGAATCCCTTTCTCTTCTCCTTATATAAAACCTGTTCCTAAACCTGAGCATGCCCAGATCAAAGCTGTCCGAATGCCTCTGGGGTCAGCTGTAGAGAGAGGAAGTCAGGGAAAGGAGGGGGCGTGGTTACACAAAGTAGGGAAATCATTCAGAGGAAGAAAGCAGTTACAGGGGGATATTGAGCCCTGTTGAGTTAAGAGGAGAGTCAGGAGTTTCTTAATCGCTATTTTGCTTGGCAATAGGTAAATGGGGCTTTCTTTATAGACAGGGTTTACATACCCTTTAACCTCATTGTGTCTCTTAATTTACATTAAGTGAATTACTTTTAAAAGATACAGTATGCATGTACTAGTTAAAGTAAGCATCCAAGTCACTGTAAAATTAAAATCAAGATTAAAAATTATTCAAATAAATAAATATCACAGGGATATGGAGAAATGAACATTTTTTGTGATGTGAGTAAAATGTTACCTAAATAGGTTAACATTAAAAAAAAACTTTATTCAACTGTTCATTAAGAAATGTCCTTTAATAATGTTGGATGAAGACATTCTATAGCTACATTGAGTCAAAAATGCCCTGAAATGTTTACACAAACCCTATATTTTATTTCAATGAGTGTTATTGAACTTTAATACATACTTCAGCTGGCAGATAGGGAGAAACTAGACATTTACAAGAGATTTCTTTAGCAGCGAATGTATTGATTTACCTTCAGATTCAGGTTAGAAGATAATATATACTTTTTACTTGAAATATTCCACGGTGAAAGCCACCTTAGCTTTTATTTCTCTTCTTTATTTATATGACCATTGCCATGTAAAGTTCCAACTAAAAACTCAAAATATATCAGATAAAATAGAAAATGGTGTTGAGACACATTTCTGAATACATGGATTTTTTTTCGAAACAAAAATAACGATATTCTTTTTGAAGTTGTATTAATAAAATAATTATATTATTTTTTTTTATATAAGTGGTTATCTTATAACCTATAACAATTTTCGTATATTTTTAGAATGAAGGCAAATGATATTCATTTTATACAGAATATAAATATATATTTATTCACCTTTGTCACCCAGTGGCATTAAATGAATTCACAAGCATTACAGTAATTAACAGCTCTTGACTGGAGAACTGCCAACATGCAGAATGTGACACTCATTATTTGAAGACTAACAAAGTGCATAAGTAATTTATGATAGATTAAATATCCCTTTCATAGACCCTTAAGTAAATGAATCAGTTCAAACAGGTAACACAAGCATAATGCTATGGAAACAATGTCAAATTGTGATAACTTACTATCAGCACTCTTCTACTTAAGTTGTTCTAATTTATGATGTTAAATGTTGTTGTAATAAGTACTGATCATCAAAGTGAGTTAAACTTAGAGATGGTAAAAGCAGATGGTGTACATTGATAAATGAATTCCCCCGATGTTTTGGAAAATTGTGTAGGTACATTTATTTGGTGAAAATGGACACAAAGATTTGAGAACTACAAGGATCTCAGTGGAATTCTGCCAAAAGTATAAAGAAAAGTCTGGCGTTTCAGCCATTGTGTTCTCATTTAAAGCACCATGCCAACTCATCTTCCAGCCCATTATATAAAATTTAATTTAACCTGCTATGCAATTAATTCAGATGTTCAGCCTATTTTTCTCATAGCAGAATCACTCACACAATGCCTTATTTAAATATTAATCAGTCCTCTTTCAATTAGGACTAATTTGCTTCACAGGGTTTCTCTCATCTTCTGATTGCAGGAAAATGGAGGTAACTTGCAACATTTGAGGATAATTAACATGGTATTTTTATAATACTGATACATCAAATACGACCTTAATGAACCCCACTGATTCCATTTAGTAAAGCATGCCTCAAAGTTATAATCAAGAACACCATTGCCATCTGTTTAAAATATGAAAGAGCAGGAATTAAGCAGAGGTGCTACATCTCTTGTATAAAAAAAAAAAAACAACTAAATTCTAAAGTCTACAGTCACTATTACTTCATATTGATTTCAATGGTTTATGCAGAATGGATAATATGACAATATCTGCTAATATTAAATGAATAAACAGTTTTTCCAGGAACCATATTTTTCTAAAGTGATTGGATACATTTCTGTTGTTTCTTTTAATACATTAAGCAGCTGAATGCAGACATGTCTGTTATTCACATAACCTTTTTCTTAATGCTTGCAAGACAGGTACTATTAAATAGCAATAAAATCTGATAACGCCCAAGTATATCAACATATGCTGTTCATTTGTTAGTTACTCTCGCAATGGGTAAACAACTTAACATTTACACATGGCTGACTGTTTACAGAATGTTCCATCTGCTCAAAGACGGGTTAAAGTTCATGCGCGCGTTCTGCACGTGTTCCCGATATTAGAGAATGATTGTTAGGACATTTAAGGAGTGATTGCCAATAGCAGATGTATATTTCTACATGGGTAATTTGTGCAAACAAACAGAAATTAATTAAATCTTCATTTTGATTTAAGATGGGTATAGACCAGCGATGGCAAACCTAGCAGAGCAGAGCCCTCTGTGTGGACCCACATGCCGTTGCCACCGCTGCTGTGCTCCATCCCCCTACTAAGAGAGCGCTCCTCCAGTGCAGGCCTCGGACCCAACCTGACAGTTTTCAGGTCAGATCTGCGGCCTACTCTGAAGGAGCACTCCTCCCCATCAGTGCCTGCCCTTCAGGGGAAGGCGCTGGTGAGTGACATCACCTTTTTGGCACTCAGTGCCGAAAAGGTTTACCATCACTGGTATAGACTGTATGATTTTACTTTTTTTTACTGATAACGCTGACATACTACTATTGATATACTCCTTCTATACTGACACAAACAATCAAACACAACAATATCTTGGCAGAAAGGTTGTTATCTGTGCACTTATGGTATTTTGAAGGACCATTCTATGGGTACCATATGTACACAAGTGACCACAGCTGACTACAGGTGCAATTGTGAATTTAATGCTATCATTAGTTTATAAATGCTATACATTTTATGTTGAGAAATAAATATTTATATGTGTACTTATATGTAGATATAGATATATAAATATAGAAAGCGGCAATGGTACTGTAATTCAATGCAATAAATGTGTTTTAAAGGTTTTCTTTAAAACTACCATCTCATGTTATGTACATTGGCAATTTGCTTCCAGTTTTTAATAGTGTGCTACTTGCACCTATACATACCAAAAACTCACGATTTCATGGAAAATCATTGTTTAGTGGGTAGAACATTTGTTCAGATGATTGTTCATCAGCTGCATTCTTCTGCTAATTGTGTAAAACTAATGAACTTTACAACTGCTGCAAACACACCATTTAGCCAACACAATCATAAACCAGTAATCCACAGAGAACAAGGTAGGCATCTGAAACAAGCATTTCTGTGTTTGCATTTGCTTTAAAAGTAACTGAAAATAACAGTCGATGCTCATGGAGCAGGTTGTAATATTCTATACTTTAATATCTGACCAGCACTAGAAATATACAACATGGAATTCTTCTAGATAGGAATTTATAGCAAGTAATGCATAAATAAACAAATATGTGGTTCTTGTTTGTGCGCAGAACATAAAGAGTATATTTATTAGTGTGCAAATTCACCTGCCAAAGTGCGTTCACTACACTCTCCAACAATTGACTGGAGATTGTTTCTCTAAGTAGCCTATGCTGGGCTACAATGGTCTATCGTTTCTATCTCTCGGACTCATCTTTATATAATGTAGGACACCTAATCTAATGCACAAATATGTGGAAACATTTCAGAGAATTCACATTTTTGGATGAAATGCATGTAGCTTAATTTTTCATATTTATTAAGAGCAATATTTTCTTTCACCAAATTTTAACTATTATAATATATTCCGACCTAGAGCCTCTTCAGAACCTAGTGCGTTCTTCTGTTTTTCTGCACAGACAGATGTGATCCTCATCAACCTAGAACTGCCCCCAGTTTCATTAAAAATAGGCCTCACACCACTTCAAAACATGCCTGCATTCCTCAATCCACTTATGCTGTTTTTACATTGTTTGAAAATGTTTTATGAGTTGAAGATATACTGTATAATAGAATGCTATTCTATTTGGATTCCTCAGAAAATAACAAAATCAACCACTTTGAAAATTATGTTCCATTTAAAACCTACATGGACTCTCAGATCCATTGTGTAGTATGGCATGCATCCAGCATTCATCAGTGTAATAAACCTGCTAACATCTTTAAATAGCTGAAAGCTACTCTTTACACTCTATAATCGCCCTTAAGGAGCAGGTGGATGGCCTAGTATCTTAAGAAAAAAGAAGCAGTCTTCAGCAATGAATCTAGGAAAATCAAAGAGAAATGTCTCTACCTGTTGGGACCTTTAAAAGTAGGGGAAAATAGTGCTGTAGTGCAACCAAGTGAATAACAATTAATACAACTTTACGAGAACTCTTAAAGAAACACATTACTGTATGAGCCATGTTTGCAACCTACATAGTATATGAACATTGCATACATTTAAGAAAACATCATTATTAAGGTATTACTTTAACATTTTCATCTCACAGGTTGTTAACAACTGCAGATTAGAATGTTCAGTTCATCTGCTGTTGATTCACCAACTGAAGTTCTAATGAGATGTGAGCTAACAGACCTTGCAGGATCAAACTGGTTGTACTTACTGGTATAAAAAGGAATACTTTCTAAAAGGGATTAGTTTGGATTGTAACTAATAACTAAAAATCCATCCATTAAAGTGTGGGGTTAAATTATTAGATTACTGGCATATTTGACTAAACATAAAGTAAATCACTCACTGAGGTACTGTAAGTGGTCCACCAAAATGGAACAATTACCGTATATACTTGAGTATAAGTCGACTTCGTGTATAAGTCGAGGTCAGTTTTTGGGCCAAAAATTTTGAAATTTGCTATGACCCTTGTATAAGTCGAGGAAGGAGTGGGGGGCTGTAAAGTGTGTGAGGAGCTGTCAGATAGAATGGAATATTAATAGAGTATCCTTATAGTACCAAAAGAAAAACACACCACACACCTAGCTCCTAGCCCAGGGGTCCGCAACGTTCAGCTCCAGCCTCCTTGTTGAGACTGTTGGGAATTGCAGCTGTGTGTGTGTGTTTGTGAGTGTGTATGTGTTTGTGTGTGTGTATGTGTGTGTTTATGTGTGTATGTGTTTGTGTGTGTGTATGTGTATGTGTGTGTATGTGTGTATGTGTTTGTGTGTG
>WMED01016936.1:0-13151 GCA_019650415.1 Pipa parva | reverse complement strand
GGTGACTGACTAAATACTTTTTTTCCCCACTGTATATATACATACATACATACATACATACATCTAGTAACTTGTGAACATTTAACTATCATAAAAATACAACTTTACCCTGAACGAACAATAATAATATTTGTGTATAAATAGTATACGCATTTTATCAAATGCCTTTAATAGGGCACTACTGAAACACTTCCATTGCAATGTTTATGACCAGCTCAGCGTAACTATGCACTTATAGATGTCAATGATAATAATGGGGTTATAGTGTTCCTTTGAGTTAAAGTCATAAGTAGAAATGTGCATATTCATTGCAAATGTTGATAATTTTGTTAAAATCACACTAACCTGAGCAGAATTTGGAGGTCTGGGTGCTATTCTCCACAAAAGTGTGCTACCTGGAATAACCTGTACACTTTCTGAATCAGGTAATGGCATTTCATCTGGTTCCTCTGTATTTCCAGTCTGTCAAAATATGGTCTACATGAAAATCCATAATACCATTCGGTCAAATGACCAGCATCATTTTCAAAAGAATTGAAGACAACTTCAACAGGAAACACAATTGGAATATATCCACTTTTTTTTTTAAAGTAGTTCTAAAATTTTCTAATAAGTCACATTTGCTAATTTACACCTACATTCCAGCAACACATTAAACACACAATGTAAGCCATCTACCTGATTACTCGGGCTTCTTCTGCATGCATTATTTTAGTACATGGCAGTCTTTGTAGGATTTCAGCTCCTCCCCTAGCTGAGAAACCTGGTGTCCTGGGCATTGACTTCTTACAGAGAATGTGTGAAAAATAGCACTAAGTGTATGCCTCTTTGATATTCACATTTTAATGGATCATTTGAAATTCCTCAATTAGTCAAACAATATGTATGATGAAGAGTCAAGGTTTACTAGCATATTAATGAGGATCCATTATGGCAGCTGTGAGATACTAGTACTATGAGACATCTATACAGGCCAAAGGGATTGATTTGCTATTTCACAATAATGCAGTTTAGGCCAGCATACCCTGTACTTTCAGTTTATAAATTATGGCTAAGGTGAATCAGTTCTTCTTCAATTTATAATTACAGTGTATTTACTAAATGTAACAAACAGGGTAAAACAATGACTGAACCAAGGCAAGAGACAAACTCTGCTAGAGCTTAGACCACCTGTCTATTGTAGTTCTAGATGCTGCAGAACCCTTCAAGGGTTCAATGTAAAAATATTTCTAAACCTTAAGCTTTCTGCAAGAAAACAGTTTTTAAACCAAAGACTGTGTTAGCTGGCTACAAGATGCATTTGGAAACTGTTAAACAAGTGCTACTAAGAACTGGGTGACAGAGCCTTTACTTTTGGACTTAAGGGATATTTACTAAGACTATTTCTGTTCCCAAACTTTCCATACAACTGCATGAAAATATACATGCTCAAGTTAAACCTTGTTTTAAAGATTGTGCAACTAGCAACCAATCAGAGAGAAAGTAAAAGGCCTTCAGAGAAGAGAGAGTAAAATAGAAAGGTGAAAGCATGGGATTTACTGGATCATTAAAATCCATTACTGAGGAAATCCTTAAGAACAGGATCAATAAGGAAAAGAAATCAGAAATCTTTACAAAAGGAAGCCCTAAATATTTTATAAAACTCAGGACTACCTGACACTACAGGAGGCATTGCCGAATCTGGGTCACAGTCATCTAAGCTAAGGAAAGATGGTGGGTCACTGTGGCCCAGCTGTGCTTAGATTGGCCCGCTTGCACACCAGGAAAGATCCTACTGGTCCAGATGCAAGTAGGGCCTGGTGTACCATCATGCAGCATCTTAACCTACAGCATGCTACATTTTAGCACACCATAAAATCAAGCTGTATTATAATTGGCGATGGAGTTAAGGTTTGCTCAATCCCTCACTGCGGCAAAAAAGTAGACATAGAAATCTTTTGTAGATAAAGAAATCGGGGTGCACTGTATTGAAGCCAAACAGCGATAAGAAGAGAAATAAAGTGCACTCACCCGATTAAAATCAGAGAAGTTTAATGCAAAGCTGCATTAAAAACATCCATAGGAAAGTAGTGAACGATTAAAACCAACAAGATGTCATATGGGCACCCCCTTGACGCGTTTCGCGCCAGAGCGCTTAATCATAAGTCATGAATAATTCAGAAGATTTATGAATAAGCGCTCTGGCGCGAAACGCGTCAAGGGGGTGCCCATATGACATCTTGTTGGTTTTAATCGTTCACTACTTTCCTATGGATGTTTTTTAATGCAGCTTTGGATTAAACTTCTCTGATTTTAATCGGCTGAGTGCACTTTATTTCTCTTCTTATCGCTGTATTATAATTGGCTGGGTGTTTAAACTCTGACCTGCCTGGTTCAATCAAGTGCAGTTCCTATGATGCACTAATAAAGAGCAGACTGGAAGAAGGATAGTGTTTTATTAATTAAGCTGCAGGGAGACAGTATATGTATGTATATGCATGTGTGAGAGAGTACATGTGTTAGTATGACTGCACATGTGACAGTGTGTGCAAGTGTATCATCAATAAGTGAGTGAGTGTTTTTCCAATAATAAAAAACTGATCCATAACAAAGCTGGGGAGTCTTATGGTCTGGTGTGTCTTACAGTACAAAAGATGGGATAGTGAAATTTTTTTTACAGATATTTTTCTAATTTAAAGTCTCTGAAAGGTTCAGCTTACATATTAAAATATCATCAATTACTTACATACTCTGCATGGAATTGATTAAAATGTGTATAATGTCTTTAAATATGGACTTCAGTAAGCTGAATGGTAGATACACAGTGGATGAAGTTGAGAAACCCTCCTCTATCCCCTCTTCTCTAGTGCAGTTTAATTTTTTTGTTTGATACCTGTTTAGAATTCTTCTTTTCTTCTACATTCTTTTTATCACACTTCTTAAATGCTTCAAAGGCAGCTGGCTCAGTGGTATACAAACACTCAGTCCACTTTCCATATAAAGCACTTAGTTTTTTTTTACTGCAAAACAAAATTGAAAGCACAAGCATCCATGTTAAAAAAAAAAGCTTTAATACTAGGGGGGAATTCACCATTGAGCAAAGTGAGCTCCGAATCCTTTGTCTCACTTTGCAGACTGATATGTGCTCACTGATGTCCTGCACGCGAGGCAACTCGAGTGCTCTCGCCGAGACTGGAATCCCTTTAATGCGCTCGCTGATATCTGCGTGCAGGACATCAGCGAGCACATATCAGTCTGTGCGAAGTGAGCCGAAGGATCTGGAGCTCACTTCGCACAATAGTGAATTCCCCCCTAAATATCATAGGTTGCTTAATGTACAGAAGACAAACTAGCATTTGTCTTTTCAATGCGAGGGATGCTGGTTTCATTCTAGAAGCCTAAGTAAGGAAAATTCAGGTTGTAGTCATCTACAATTTACAGGCTTGGCTAAGCATGCTGGGAATTTTGACAATGGAAGGCCATACATTTAAATGCTTTATATGTTCAATGCCTCTTTTTTTATATAAATTTTTAAACAATAACAACATTAATAATACTACTTTGCAAGTTCCCCACACTAAAAGAGTAGCAAACACAAAACAAAAAAAAAACCCAAAATGTAATAAATACAGGATTTCTGAAAATTAAGCATAATGTTTTTAGGAGGCATGATTTGCTAAAAGACAAATGTTTATATCAGTAACATTTTTTCCTCTTAAACTGTAACAAATTCCCAGTATATGCTGGTAATTCCAATATGCTTCTTCGTCTAATGTTTTTTAGTTAAATCTGGGTAAAGAGGTTAGTATTGGGCCCTCCCTTCTACACGATGTCAGTCAGGTGAGACAGGACAAGTAGCCAATCACCCCAAGGAGGGTTGGTAGTAGGGGGTTAATATCCCCGCTGGTTTTTTTTTCCTGCAGACTCATTATTATCTAGGTACAATACATGGTGAACTGCATGGTTTATACTATAGGAAACAATGAGTAGTATTTTTCCAACTCCGTTACAAACTATCCAGTGTGGCCCTGGCCTCATTTTGTTTTTTTTTACCTAAAACAGTCAAGTGTACAGGATGGCATATTTCAAAAAAATAAAATGCAGGTGCAGTAGCTACATCCAGCTGAGATGAGACTAAAGTGACCTATTCCAGTAATGAAAAAAAGAGTATTTTTTGAATAAACCGTGTATGTTTTTGAAAAATAATCATTTTACTACTTAATAGCATACGTCAAAGATATTACCTTTTATCTTGAATGTATCCTTCAACTTTGTGCAGTTCTTTTCCAAAAAGTCCACAAGGCTTAAAAGTTAAAACACACTTTTCTCCAGTTCTGCAAAGGAATAAATACCATTTTTATTATTCTTTTATACATTTGACCCCCAACAACACATATGCTCCCAGCATATCACTTACTTGTGATTAGTTATTTCCATGTTGCCATACTGCTCTATCCAGAGTTTCCCCACTATTATATTATGTACACAACAAGTTGGATTTGTCCACGTGTAGGATTCATTGTGCCTATTGAAAAAACATGAAGTTTTGAAGACTCATTAAATTATGAAAGCAAGAAACACACTTATAATATACAGTGTTACCATTCAGTGTGGACATTCTTTTAGTACTAACAAAAAATTAAATAACTTTCAATAAACAGTCTTCTTTCTCACCTACTTCCTCCTCTGAAGTTCAGTTTGTAATCTTAAAGTGAAAATGACAGACAACCAATGTTCCCTCTAAGGAGTGACCAAGAGTGAGCAATTTTTTTTTCGTATGAGCAACACATTTTTTAAACCCGCAATTTCTGAGCACCAGTTTTAGCGGTGCCTTTTGGTATTAAATAAAAATAAATATTCAATATTCAATATATTAAATACTAAAGGCATACTAGACAATTTTGTATATATTTAATGCATATTAGAAAATTTTGTATATTACAGCAAACAGCACTGTATATTTAAAGAACTTAAATTTAAGTATTGAAAAATAGACGTAAGTGATACCAAACAATTTATTATAAGTTTTCAACTTGAAGCCTGTTTAGTCGGCTTTGAAAACAATTTCTCACACACAGACAGAGACACACACACAGACAGACACACACAGAGACAGACACACACAGAGACAGACACACACAGAGACAGACACACACACAGACAGACGCATACACACAGAGGCACAGACACGCACACAGACACACACACAGGCACAGACAGACAGACACACACACACACACACACACACAGACACACACACACAGACATACACACACACAGACAGACAGACAGACACACACACACACATCCCTCTCTCTACCTACCTTAGCGACCAGCACAGCACATGGGATCACTTCTTGCTTTGGGATGCTGCTGCTGCCGTTTTTTTTTTCCCTTTCGAACAAAACTTTATTGATTTTATTACACTGCCAGTCCAGCCCTGTTATTTAGTGAGCGACGGCCGAAAAATGTAAGCGACGTCTCGAAAATTAGTGAGCGATCGCTCATTCGCTCAGTTTAGAGGGAACATTGCAGACAACATGTCTATATCTCTAGGCCTCAGTGTTTAAATAAATAAAGCATTACACCACTGTGACGTACAGTTCTCAAGAGATAAATTCTGCAGGATTTGACTGAAAGGCTTTTAGAATTTGAAGTAACCAATTAGAAACTTGCACAAAGATGTACAATCTCAGATAACTATTGAAAGCCTGCTTATTCCTGACACTGTTTTTTATCATACAAAAGCATGTGGATCATGACACTGGCATCAGATTCTTAGACGATTAACTGAATAGGAAGTAGGTAACAGAGGAAGGGATTCTGTTTAAAAAAAAAGGGGTCTGTACACTGAAAATAAGCAAATTATTGCAAAATAATCTAACAGGGAAAATTAAATGGGCAAATAATCTTTGAAGAACAGAATCTGAACCAATATAAATTGATAGAAAGTAAAAAAGAAGAAGCATTTTCACTTACTTTAGAAGTTCCAGAGTTATAATTCCTTTGGGTTCAGCCTCAACACTCTTACCCCAAAACTTGAGTTTAGGGTAAATAGACCCATGGAAAACAAAGTCATTACTAATTCCTTCCGCATGGAATGCACTTACAGGAGGGTGATGGCTAACTTGTTCTGATATTAATCTAAATCCAAGATCTTCACTAAAGAGATAAACAAAAAGACATTACTTGTAATACAGCTATATCACACTCATAAGGTTCTTATTATTGATTTATATATATAACTTTTTGATACACAAGATCATGGAGTGTATATTTGTTCATATGACTGATACAGGCCCTAAAAGTAACTGTGCACAGAAGTTGTCACAGGTAGCTGAGGCAGGCATGGAGCATCTTCTTTTAAAAAAGGAAAAAACAGCATATTTATCTGTCTGGCAGACAAACCTAAAACAAAGCAAATCAGCAAGCGAGCTAACATGATAGGGAATATTTATAAAGTGGCCATAATGGTAATCTGAAGTCATCACTTTTTTCACTACAATATTTTTCTTCCTAGACATTGCACCGTGATCACTGTTTGATAAATATGCCCTGTATCATGCAGTAGCAGGGGCATTTGAAAATTGCAAGTTGTGCCCAATATTGTACTAGGAAGATCAACAATATTCATGTGATACATAACGGATACAAATATAATTCTTAAACACACACAAAAAAAGGTTAGTTTTACTGTATATGGAGCCTGCAAGTCCTACCGAACTAGTTCATATGTTTCTCCAAGGAGAGGATTAAAAGGCTTTCCTGTTCTTTCCCACTGTGACGCGACAGCCGACACTGCAAAAGCAGCTACACACTGCAAAACAAACAGAGCACAAACCGTGAGGTGTTTGCATCCAACTGCATAACTGCAAGCTAGCTTCACTCACCGAGTCTAAAGAAATTACATGTCCATCTAGTTCAAACATTTAGTTACATTATCCTCATATGACGTAGTCACCATTATAGCTATAAACAGGTGTATGCTCTAGCGAAACACCTGAACCCTTAGAATGGTATTAGCAGTTCCCTTGTATCTTAAATTTCTGTTATAGGGGCAACCAGATAGCTGTTTCTCAGGACTATTCACTAAGGTACAAATTCGACTGTCGAATTCACAAACAGCAGATTCCCATAGCAAATCCATGACAATTTCGTTAGTGAATAACGACCACAAATTCTCTAAATTTACTACTAATAATGTAAAACATATTTCCTCTACTACAAGAAAAATTCTGCTCCAAACTCAAGGGATAATATTGTGTTTCTCTGAAGGTCTTTTAGTTTCTTATTATTTCAATTTACTTACAGGTATTTACATTGGGTAAAATAACACCACTTGGCAATAAGCTGCTATTTCTTGTACTTATAAATGAACAACCATAAAAACCTATGGGTTCCATAAGTCTACTTTTATGATTGTTAAACCATATAATGCCCAGTTCTGTCCATAAATTATATGCTGTGGTTGGTTGATTATTTTCCTCTTCTGTATGTGACTACAGCAAACACAGACCCATGTAATACCTTCATTTAAATGTAACATTAGTTAGAATAGTTATTTTCCTAAGAAAACAAACATTGTACGAATCTATTACCTAATGGTCTGAAGCAGCCTCTGACAAAAACATATCAGAGAAACCAATTCATATATCTGAACCTTCTCTTCATTATGTAGTACAGCATGCATCTCAATTTTCACTATGCCTCTATGATAGTGGTATAAAAATTCCTGTATTCCACTGTCTTTTCATTTATTCCTGGATGGACACTATTCCTGTTGTTGCTGCTGGTATGCCTTGATCTCCTACACACAATCACAAACTGAAATTCACATCTAGATTTACTAATCTACAGCTTTATTTTGTTGAATAAGAATGAGATCAGTTGCATGTTAAAAGAAAACACAAACAAGAAAATGCCTTAAATGCATTTATAGTTAGAATAAATTTAAATTGTGCTCCCAAAAGTACTAAATTTTGTCTATAAAGTTATTTTGTTTGAAAAATGAGGCTTTGTAAGGGACTTCTTGAATAAGTATTATCTAAAGCACAACAGAAAACAACTAGAATGGCTGGAGTGTGTTTAACAAACATAGCAGCTATCAGTAAGAATAAATAATTGTCATGCCATATTTGATCTATGATAGAGTGACCCTCTCTTTACTGAGGGTATTTATGAGATTCCCTTCCATCCCCCCTGATTATTCCACCTGTAACTTATTATATTACACATTATAATAAGTGCAGTAAAACACACAGCCAATTAGAAAATTGCTTTCATAATTCAAACTTGTGCTTGATAAAAGTTAACTATTATTTTGGCTTTCCTTGAGCTAATAAAATGCAAAATATGATTAAAACAATTCTATGTTATAAATGACACATAAAATGTAAGTTTATCGTTTTGAGCTACTCAGACATATAAAAACTTGGCTAATGAGTTGGGAAAAAACAGATAATAACAATAATTTAATCTATGAATGGATTAAAATATTGCAGAATGCTGTATTGGACCCATAAAGGATAAAAGAAAAATGCAGAATCCACAAACTAGGAGATTTAAAACAGAACGCATCTGCTAAACATGATGATGACATGCTGAATGTGGTGGACTGGCCACTACCAAGACAGAGGAATTGTAAATACATGAGCTGGAGGCATTTAAAGTAATAAAAAAAATGCATAAATAAATAGATCACCTGCATTCGTTCCACTGTGTCCGTGCACTGGTTTGCTTTGTGAATGAGATATGTATGCTCCATATATTCAGAGAGACGTTGTAGAAAACTTAATGGCTCATTAAAAATCACAGGCATTGTGATCTTGGACAATTCCTGGGTGTAAAATTAAAATGATATTATTAGAACATATGAAAACAATAGATTTGGAAAGTAAAACCCTTTATATATTTTAAGACGCCAAGAAAAAAAAATCAACAAATATGATCAATAATATGATGTATCTTCCATAACTATGTTATTATGTATCCATTTACCATGTCCTAGAAAACCACATGTACCTTTATAGGCAGTGCATATCATGTCATATGGGCGGGAACTGCTTTAACCTAGTGTTATTAGTGATCATTAGAGGGGCTATACATTCTATAAGTTCCATGGAGATAGTTCCAGACAAGAAAATCACATTCTCAGCTTCTGCTAACATTCCCAATTACCCAACATATATAATTATGTGCTTAACTGTTTCCTCATAATGATTCTGAAGGCCTTTGGCATCAGTGTCAACTTCATTTAATTCTTCTTCTCTTAACTCAATCTGCCATCAACTTCTATTACTTTTATCATTTCAATCATATACAGCACAATAAAATGAACTGCATTGTTATATTCAATGCATCAATACTGAATAGTATTTCCATTAAACTGTGGAGATAACAATATGGTATATGACAGTACGGTTAGTTCAGACATTCACACCAATGAAACCCTCTGCCTGAACCTGTGCATGAAGAAATTCATCATATTCACAATTTATTTCTTACTTTTCAATTAATAAATGATTTCAATGTGTTCTTGTTCAAGACCAATATTACCCACTCCTCTGATGAATGTTGTTCTACATCTAAAATCATCTCCTACTTCCTTCATTCATGCTCACTGAGCCACAAGCCCATAAAATACTTTTTATATGCATGTTCTAAAGGAATGTGAAACTGCATACTGACAACTCTATTAATATAAAAAACATATT
Source organism: Pipa parva (assembly GCA_019650415.1). Classification (NCBI taxonomy): domain Eukaryota; kingdom Metazoa; phylum Chordata; class Amphibia; order Anura; family Pipidae; genus Pipa; species Pipa parva. The sequence continues at coordinate 3,459 of WMED01016936.1, read as the reverse complement.
AAACAAGCAATATCTGAATAAACATGACCTGCATGTTCATTCTGAGTTACCTATATTTGTAAGATAAAGAGTGTACAGGTATACATTTTATAAAACATCATTATAACATAAAAATAATGAACAGAAATACAGTATAACATATCCACATTTAAACATGAGAGCGAAATTTATTTAACTCAGAAAGACTGCTCTCGAAAGATTTTTTTTCTTCAAGTTTTTCTATCTCGATTTTTCGATGGAATGGTAGCTAATACTGCTAAGTATGACTACATTTTCATTGAAAAAATTACTGTTGCAGTCGTGACTTTACTATGGAAATATTTTTGCAGCCGCAACTTTAAATTTGTCACAGTTGCAACTTTACAATGGGAGAATTGTCATGGATTTGCTATGGGAATCCGCTGTTTGAGAATTCAACAGTTGAATTTGGACTTTAGAGAATAACCCCCTAAGACTTTTTGATTCCTCCAGGAGACCTAGCCAGAAAGACTCCCTTTTTTATGCACATTTAACTTGTTACTTTACAGGAATCCCTGGTATATTAATGAGACACTGGCTGTCTCATTACTTTTCCTAAGATTCTGCTTTTTGGGATGTTCCAGTCATAGTATAAAGAAAGGAGAGAACACTGGGAATAATTAGGTGAGAGTTGACATGGGAGGGAAAACAAATCTGAAACAGTGTTATGTCTTGAAATATGTGGGACTTTCTCTTGTTACACTATTGAATTGTACAGTATATTACAACACAAAACAATCTAAAACTGCACTATTACATAGCCAACAAATTATCCCACATAGTGATATTTAGAAGTTTGTGCATCTGGACAGGAAAGAAAAGAGACTCAGCCCCAAATTTTGCACCAAGGGCCCACTTTCCTCTACTTATTGATTTTATCCATCATCCACTGCAGAATATACTTACCTGGATTAAGGAGCCTTATTTATGTGTAGATTCCTTTGTGATTACAGTCATTACCTCCAACAAATGTAAATTTTATTTAATTGAAGGATGAGTATTGTATATGATTAGTATTATTATTTAGAATGCATCTTGTTCCTTTTAAATTAGTTCCATGAAGAATATTCCCTCTGTCTATTCCATGGAATGAGGATGCACATTTAGAAAGATCTAAATGAAATATGCCAAAAGCACGATGTGCCATAAATCCTCACAAACAGATTATAAGTGTAAATGTGTGTCCCATAAGAAACAATGTGGTGTGTTGGTATGCAAAAAGTCAGATCTAACATGTCATCTCAATACAAGATTTGTTTAAAAGATCTGAATAATCATGAAGGAATGGGAGAGTTTACTTCTCTATCAGAAAGGTCTAAAAACAAAAGGATGAGGTAGTAGGCAAAGAACAAGTCTTGTGCAAAAGAGGCAGCAGGAAAAGAGAGTAGGATAGAGATATTACAAACTCTGGGGTTGTGTCTATCACAAATAAATCATCCAGAGAAGGAGCAGCTGGAGGTCAGCACCAGAAGCAGATGAGAGATTTAGTGTGACCAGCATAAAAAATATACCGTGACTGGCAATTTTCTTACAAGGCAATTTGTTTTAAAAAGACATAACTTTAACAATCACTCCATGTATGGCATCAATGATTTCTTCCATTTAGTTTGCTCTATTTTGTACCAACATCATACAAAGCATGCTGATCTGTGTGTGTGTGTGTGGGGGGGGAGTAAGAACTCTTCAAATTGTTCTATTCATTTAGGCATGGGGGCTGGGTGAAAAATTAGTTATAACTGAATCCTAATTTATGACAAAGGATTACCAGTGACATGCTTGATTCCATACAGGAAAAAAAGCAAATCCACAACCATGCAAGCTGTTGAACCTGAAAGTAAAATACAAAAGGATTGGTTAATGTGCAATCAGTTGGTAGGATAGTCTTTACAGGGGCACGCTTACCATTCCAATGCATTTTCTTAAAATACTCCAAATACTGAAATCATTCCTGGAAAACATCGGGGAAGGCAAGCTTGTTCTGAGATAGAGAAATAAAGATTGTTAGTCCTCATTCAATAGTAATAAGATTATAAATTCAAACAAGCTGGATACGGGAGTTGTTCAAAAAGGGGTTGCACCCTTCCCACTCTATGCTATATTATTGATGTCTATTTAACTTATTCACTAGCATGTGGACTGATATTTTATGTTGCTGCTTGTGTTTCTTTTTACACTAATTCTTTCTTACTCCCTTTGTCGGGGACAAAATAACTAAAGTATATACTTTTCTTTTGATTCACAACATAAAAGCAAAGGCAAACTCCCCAACAGTAAACTCAGTGGCTAACTTCAAGACACATCAAATCACCGTAACCTGAAATTAGATCTTGTGTATAAAAGGAGTTTGGGGTATAATTCATATACTTGAAGTTAATTAAGTCTCCTATTAGACTATACTGCTACTGTCACTAAAGGATTTTGTAGGCTCCTGCAAACACATTCCTTCATTGATCATTGGTCAGAATTTGTGTTTGTAGATGGCAGTGACGTGAACACCTGTGAGCTGAAATGTAGTAAATAAACTGGACAAACAGAGAAAAGCTAAGTTAACTGGAAGTTGAATAAGAAGTAAGTACAGGAAATACATTGAGGAAACAGGTGCTGATGATGGCTACTGGTGTTCCAAGAATTTCCCCTCCCCATACTACTAATCATCTGCTAGGGACAAGCATGTATTGCAGTGAACTCTATGTTTATCTTGTGTTATTCTTCGGGTTTTGGATTTTTTGATAAAATTATCAGAAGAAATTATGTTAAAAGTTGACAAAATGAATTCTTTATGTTGGCAGGAAATTACATTTTTATAATTTTTTTTGGCTCTGTGTCATAACCCTAATTACTAATTATAGATTAATCATTCTGCATGAACATGACATTTGCACCTGTGGATAGATGTGCTGTGTTGCAGTACATTCAAATTCATCACAAACAATAAGAAAAATGTGCACTTTGTACTTGCGTAGGGTTGTACTACACAAGCCCAGGATATTTGACAGAAAAATACAGAAGCAACTGTAACGGTCGGCAACGCCGGCCGTCTCTTACCTGAACAGGCGGCGTCCTGGCGCTCCTTCCCTAGGCACACGGGCCGCGCCTGTCAGGCTTTTGAAGGTCCTGGTGGGCGCGCTCACGCGACACAGGAGGTGTCGGGAGCGCTCCCGTTGCGCGCAGTGAGGCTGGGCCTATATAAGGCTGGAGAGCTTGGGCATTCAATGCCTAAGCTTCCAGCTATATTGGTCCTGATAATTCCGGTTGTGAATTATCATTTACTGTTCCTGCGTTAATTAAAGTGACAGTCCCGTTCCTGCGTTAATTAAAGTGACAGTCCCGTTCCTGCATAATTAAAGTGACAGTCCCGTTCCTGCATAATTAAAGTGACAGTCCTGTTCCTGCGTAGTTAAAGTGACAGTCTCCTGTTCCTGCGTAGTTAAAGTGACAGTC
>WMED01016935.1:0-13151 GCA_019650415.1 Pipa parva | reverse complement strand
GGAAAGCATCCAAACCAGTTTTGAACTCTTTAATGGAATTAACCATAACAACTTCTTCAAACCCCTAGGTTAGTAGAACACTGTGCAATCACTATAAACGATTTCTGGAATTTGATAAAAAGCATTTAACCATAAGAATAGTACTGGAAAATGAAACAGCACATTCTTCCATTTCATTTGTATTGCAGTATTTTGGAAATCTCCAAACGTTGTTTAAGTTAAAATCCAAAATTTGCTTTTCACTGTAACCGTATTCAGGTTCCTTCAGGTACCTTTGTCCTGAAGAAAAAGTGAAGTTTAACAATCACAATCATAACAATCACAATGGTGACTCCCTATGAATCTTTCTTTAAAAATATTGTAATTTGATGAAGGCAGTCTGCCCCAGCTGTGCAGCAAGACAGGCAAGGACACTTATCAGAAAGTGCCCCCCTGCTGTGACTTGTTTCCCAAGCCTGTCCAGCTGCTACTGTTACTTCTTGGATTGAATAAAGAATCAAGGCACATAGTAAAGTTGCTCTGCTGATGGCTCACTGTTGAATATGGCCATCAGTTCTATTGTAAATAGCCTCTTTAAATAAATGACTGTTTTTTTTTTTTAAAAAAAAGCATCTAGCCTTTTCCTTGTTTGTAGGTTTTTGCTGTTCATAGCGGTAGACCTGTAGAAGTCCTAATTTTGGTTTCTTTTGCAGCAGTTGGAGGTATCGTGTTGATGTTGAGATTTTCTATAGTAATTTCACAGGTGCAATACATTCTGGAATTGAATTTATGGCACAATTTTCAAATATGTTGTTTTAATGGGAGGAGGGGTGTAGGTGGTTAGGCAACATATTTGTTTGCTTTGAAAATATATTTATCTCCTGTAAAATAGTCTGGATTTTAGAATAATAATTTAAGCAATTGAAATGTTTTATATTGGATTTAGGGACTTATAATAGTGATGACAGATACAGACCTATTTGCATGTGTAGTCTTTCCATATCATTTATTAATGGCTCTGGCCTTATGATTGTTTGATCAAGAACTAATTAATCCCTCCTCCCCAAAAAAAATCTCTTGTAGGTATAGGCAGAACAGAACAATTCTGTTGCTTGTTGCAACCCAGATGGCCAAAAATGGTTGCCATAAAATTCATGTTATTTCTTTTTTTTTTAATTTAAACTTTTTATTGAAGCCATCTTGCATTAAATACAAGTTATTTTTTTTTACAACTGTTTGTACAATATTGTAACATATTTACCAGAAAAAGTAACAGTTTGGGTACACACTGTACATCTATTGTACATTTTCTAAGTTTAGCTTGAGTATGCAATTTCGGTGTATGTCATGTCAGTTTTTGTTTGTGTCGTATAGTAGTGGGAGAATCTTCTATTTGAAGAGGTCCTGGCAGAGCAGAGGTCCTGGCAGAGCAGAGGTCCTGGCAGAGTGCTTAGCTTCCTTAGGCCCCATTGTTACACCCCAGCCCACTCAATCCCATTGTCTTCTGTGAAGCTTTAGAGAACGCATATTAAGTGTCCCAGAAAGCCCAGTTATAAAGTTAAATATCTAGACTTTTCTAGGTACTATTTAGCATTTTTAAGGACAGATTGAGTATATAGTAAATGTAAGTACATTTAGTGAAAATTCCAAGTCATTTCCCATATGACATTTGGAATCTGTAGGAGTGCAGTAAATCACCTAATCACTAAGTTGTAAACCTGGACTTTAAACTTGAGTAACAAAATCTTTTCTGAGAGTTAAGAAATTAAACATTTCTAGGTTTGTTGAAAGTATCAAGTGCCATAGCAGAATAATGTCTCATGGACTGAAGTTTGAAGCGGCATTTTATTTCTGGAGTTATGTTTTGCAATGCAGTTGCTTTTAAAAGAGTAAGAAACATACATTTCAGTGTACTCGTCTATATCTGTTCATCTGGTTTCTAAATTAAAAAGACCATTTTAGTATTATATAAATTGGTTGTAAGTTACTCTACATAAAATAAAATATTGCATGCAGGTTAAAGTTCACACACAGCTGGTGTACATCTCATCGTAGAGAGTATCTTTGTGAAAATAAGGGAGAAAACAAGGCAACAGCTTTGTCTATTAATACTTGGCTAGTTTCAATCTTTTTCATCCACCTGTGTGACGCTCAAATGTTTTACCAACTGGCACTGAAGCAACACTCCTGCTTGGCTCTCAAACTAACCCTGCCTTCCAGGATTTCTATTTCACCTTTAACTGGAAAATCATGAAAGTAGCTGTGATTAAATAGTCCAAACTGCTGTGAACTTTTTGACCAACTCACCCTTTGCTGAAATTCCAGTTAGCTGAATCCTTGGGATATGGGCATCACTGCTGCCTTGCAGCACTGAGGTCCTGGGTTTAATTCCACCCTGGACTTCATCTGCATGGAGTTTGTATGTTCTCCCCGCACTTGCGTGGGTTTCCTCCCACAATCCGAAAACATACATCTGTGTGACAAAATAGGGAAACTAGATTGTAAGCTCCATGGGGCAGGGCCTGAAATGAATGATGAATCTCTGTAAAGTGCTGCGTCAAATAATAGTGCTATATAAGAATGAATAAATAATAATAATAATAATATAGTTCATGTAAATAAAACCATTAGGTGGGCACCAGAAAAGCACTTGACTCATTAGCATAACCAATACAAAGATTGTATTGGTCAAGGATATAAAATAGTTGATCATGTGTATATGTACAAATGCAAATGTGTGGAGAGAGCTTGTAATTTACATGTAATTATCCATTTAATCATCCTCTTTATTCTACCTAAGTCACAGCAAATAAATTATGAACCAAAACTAAGGCAATTCTTTATAGTACATTCTATTCCTTTTTATGGCAGGTTCAATTGCAGAACATTTTGATGAGTAAATATGTAGAGTTTTTCTTGGTTGAGGTGAGCAGATGGCAGAAGACATTAATGGTTGCAGATATGGTAATTTTAGTATGGTTGGAAGTTCAGAAAACATGGGCGCACTTGCAGAGCATTTTTGCCAATTCAGAAGATATCCGAAATCAGCTTCCAGAAGATGCCAAACGATTTGAAGGAATTGATATGGATTTTAAGGTACCTAGCATTTTTTCCCTTACTTCTAGTTGCCTTTTAACATTAGTGTAAATTTCTGCCAAACCATGTTTGTTTCATTCTTCTTGTTCCTTATAGGAACTCATGGAGAACATTGTGACCAACACCAGCATTGTCACTGAAGTTATAGAAGAAACAGGCCTTCTTGAGAAGCTGGAAGCACTTCAACAAAGGTAGCACTTGAAAATATACATTTACAAAGAATTATTTTAATCACTAAAAAACGCATCCTTATGCAGTAAAGAATAACATTGTTTTACGTAGGGTTACATGTTTATAAATGCTCGCATTTTTTCAGGATGATTTATAGTATAGCATAGAAGCCATGTATAAAGGAATTGTACTATATAATGTATTAAAAATCTGTTTTCATGGGAAAGTGGTGTAGAACCCTTTACATTAAAGGAACAGTCTGGGCAAAATTGAAAAAAATGCATATGTTAATAAATATGAATTACTAACTTTTATTAAATGCATTTTATTTTCAATTTTGCCCCTAAAATGAAATATCTTACCTGGAGCTGAAATGCGTTCTTCTCCCTTTCAGTGTGCAGCCCGGCGCCAGCATCTCCTAATAGTCACATGGGAGAGCGGCGCATCATCAACCTGTCTCCCCTTGATGATGCGCCACTTTTCCATGTGACTATTAGGAGATGCCGGCGCCGGACTGCACGCTGAAAGGAGAAGATCGCGGCTGTGAAGAGTTGCAGCTCCAGGACACCTTAGAGTTGGCAGCACAGGTGAAGATGGAATCGTAAACACGGAAGTGCTTCTAAACAGGTAAGATATTTCATTTTAGGGACAAAATTGAAAATAAAATGCATTTAATAAAAGTTAGTAATTCGTATTTACTAACATATGCATTTTTTTAAAATTTTGCCCAGACTGTTCCTTTAATGTATGCGGGAGTTGCCCCAAGAGTATTGCCTAAAAACTACTCCAGCATACTTTCTCAGACAGCTGTAACATGATCTCCTAATAATGGCATTTACCATCTATTCTGTTAGCCAATGAAGGTATCACCTATACTCTCTTGTCTTTGCTTAAATCTATGGCTATCATGGTGCATAACTCTACTGCCTGTGATCTCCTACACTTTCAGGGAAATAAGTCAGACACAACACCCTTGTCTCCATGGCTTTTCCCAAGTCAAATAGCAGAGACAAACACACAGGAAAACTGACCCTATCATGCACCTTCCTAATACCCTTTTGAACCCTAGGGATAGGCACTGGGTCTCCAGACCCTTGTGCCATTATCTAAAAACTCCTGTGACTGCAATTTAAAGTGAAGGAAAAATGATCAATAGCGTTGTTTTTGGGAAAACATAATGCTGTGATAAAAATAATCCTGCAACATGGGGAATGTTTGTAAATATTTGTACTTATCCCATCTTTTGCTCTCTCTTTAATGTGGAACTGTCAGGTCCATTTAAAAGCCTGTTTTTAAGAAGCAGGGGGTTGTCTTACTTGAATGGTAAAAGCTATTGACTGCCATAATGCAAGCAAACTCCCTGCTTATTTTCTGCTTCGATGCCCGACTTGAATCTCAAGTTGGAGGGGAGAGGCTAAAAGGATGATTGACAATAAAGTTCCTCCAATCAGATCCCTTAAATCGTGATGTGGCAGGGATCTGCTTGGAGGAGCTATAATGTCAATCATCATGTTATCCCCACCCCTCCATCCTAAGATTGAAGTTGGGGATCCGAGCAGGGAGCTTGCTTGTGTTACAGCAGTTGTAGCTGAATGCTAATGCTTTTAGCATTCAGCTAAGACAACGCCCTGCTTCTTAAAAGCAGACTTCTAAGTGGACCTGACAAGTTCACTTTTATAAGAGACTGAGTTTCTGCCAGAAGCATGCTAATATTCCTTGTAATTCCTTACAGACTTACATTATGTGAAAAATCCCTAGCAGATTACCTAGAGGCGAAGAGACACAGGTTCCCTCGCTTCTACTTTGTGTCCTCCATGGACTTATTAGAAATTATTTCCAAAGGCACTCAGCCAAAACAGGCAAGTGTGAGATTTAAATAGCACATTATAGTGTCTGAAACTAAACATCTTATTGTCCATTTACATTTTCTTTTGTTTTTGTTTTTTTTTTTTGGACCAAATAGGTGACCAGACATTTGCTAAAACTGTTTGATAATATTGCTGATCTCAGATTTGAAGATGAAGAGGGAAATGTACATTCTGCTATTGGAATGTACAGTCGGGAGGGGGAATTTGTTGGTTTCACAAAGCCTTGTGTCTGTGAAGGACAGGTAAGTTAATCTGGATACACACACACAAGAATACATGAAGAGGGAACCTTCATCAACTTTAAACCAAAAGTCACACCTTCGGTCTTCTAAATATTATTCTTACGTGCTTTTATTCTAACCACTTACATGATTTAGCACTTGGGGCTCTTGGGATGTACAGTCAGGATGGGGATTGCTTATGTTACAAGGTTCTGAAACCTTCTTTTTCCTGACTACGTGTGGCCATTCAGTTTACTTTTACTGCTACTAGAATGTTCAAGCAATATCTTCTAGGATCCACCCTTTTAGGTAATAATGATATTTACAAGAAAGCCCCACCTACCCCATTTGGGTGGTACTGATATTTACAGTCATGCCCCACATATTTTCAATTCTTATAATCAAGATTATTCTTCTACTATACCAACCGTTAATACTTGTAAATTATGCTTATTGCACTTCTTGCTTATTTGTCAAACAGAGTCCAGTATTTTTAACTCTGCTATAAAGAAAGAAGCAGCCTCTTTTGTTTTTGTTCATGGAGTTGTTATTCACCCATAGTTTTAGATAGATAAATCACTATTCTACTATAACCCCGGTTTATATCCTTTATTAGGCTGAGGGATGGTTGAGGCACTTGGAAGAAATGATGCAAGCAACCATCCAGCAGGAGATCATGGAAGCTGTGACTGGGTATGAAGATAAACCAAGGGACCAATGGATGTTTGATTATTCTGCACAGGTGGCTCTGGCTGGGAGTCAGATATGGTGGGCGGCTGATGTGGAAATTGCCTTTGAACGACTTGAAGAAGGATTTGAAACTGCTCTGAAGGATTACAACCGCAAACAAGTGAGTCAGCTATCAATGCATATTAATGTTTTTATGTGTATATTTCATTTGTTGATTGTTGTAACTTTTGTGCTGGGAAACATAGCTGATGTTCTGAACATTTGTATTATAAATGGGATTCTGTGCACTTTGTATTGTAACATGTTGCTAGGCAATCATATTGTAACTGTGAAATCTGTACTTTGTGATGTAACTGGCTTAATGGGAACTTTGGATTGCAACTCTTGTATTAAGCACTTTTCATTCTATTTAGGCAAGTGATCACTTTCAATTTTAATTTTGCCTCTGGGAACTGAAATAGTAACTTGATGCTGAATTTTTTTTTTTAGAGTATAAAGGTTACTGTGTATTGCATTTGACATTATACTTGGTCTACTGAGTATGGTAGCTGTGCGCAATAAGGTTACTGTGGAAAGTTGCACGGCTTGTTTTAGTATTATTTATAGTAATATAACTAAACAATTTTTCTTGTGGACTATTGACAGGTCATCTGTCATACAGGATGAAATATTGTAACTGGGTAATAGAAAATGCGACTAGCCATTAAACAGAATAAATACTGGTTGTTGTCTTACAAAAAGTGGAGCAACATGCACTGTAAACATCTTCAGGCTCCTTTGCTTGCAGAAGTTCAGGAGAGTTTAAAGTGTCAGGAAACTAAGACTCAGCCATACAGTATGTAATATTTAAATTGGTCTTGGTAGGAAACTTTCAAGAATCTTCCAGAAGTTAGGAAAGTGATTGTACCTAGGACACTGTGCAACAGTGATGGTGCAATAAAAACTGCTGTTATACTTTTTGGGACACTGACTTTTCACACTGGAACAGAACCGCACTGTGATCCCTATCTTGGCTGCTAACTGGCTACAGAACATGCATTTATGTCTTAGGAGGTCAGTCAGGACCAGTGCTTTTTTTTGCAAAAAAAATATTTACCGGTACACATTTCGATACTATCGACTATAGATGAAATCGGCATGATTTTCCAGTTAATCGGTGCTCCTCGATGATTCGATAATTTCCAGAAGTAATCACCAGGGTAATCGTCATTGAGTGTTTCCGTGTCAGCTTTCACTGCATTCGGGAGAGAGAGTTGCTGGGAGGCTCTCGCCTTTATCAGTTGAGCCGCTGCTGCTTCTTGGAATGGGTCCGGCTGCTGGGCACTGTGCTATCTCCGTTACATTCCTGCGCTGAACACTGTGCCAGCCCGGTTACCCTGCTGCGCTGAACAAAAAGTCTTCAGAACAAAAGTCTTCAGATTTTCTGGTACGCCGTACCGCAGCGTACCGGTACAAAAAAAGCACTGGTCAGGACACTACTTAAAGTGTTAGTGTCAGTAGTGCTGCATGCTCACAGTCATTTTTGATCAGATGACCAAATGGCAGTGCAGGGTGAGAAGGTACAGTTTAGGTGGTATATACAGTATCTGGGGACACATAAGTAGCTAAGACAATACATATGGTTGCATAGCAAATACAATACAGTTTGGCTGAATCATAAATGCCCTCCCATGACCACTAATCCTTATTACAAGGAAAAACTTAAACTGTACATTTTAAATCTGGATTAACACTTTCTTGTAAGGTTTTATAAATATAATTTAGTTCCATTCACAATTCAGTATCTCTTCTAAATACAATGATTTTGCAGATCGCCCAGCTGAATGCCCTTATAAACATGCTGCTCGGGGAACTCACCCCTGGTGATCGTCAGAAGATCATGACAATATGCACAATTGATGTGCACGCTCGAGATGTGGTAGCCAAGCTTATTGCACAGAAGGTAATTTGATGCAGAGCAATTACCCTAATGCATTTTTTAAAAGCCTGAAACAGGGAATAATTTCATTTGCTGAAAAGCTTGCTTGTGACTGCTTCGAAGTGACAGAATGTTTTGATGTGGTAATTTTATTTGGTGCAATTTTTACATTCACATGCAGACAAGTACATTTATGAGTTAAAGAATTTTTCCCTTTTTCATAAAATTGAGTGTCTAAATGTTTAAGGATTATGCTGATAATTGCATTTGCACAGTTTAATGTGACAGCTTCATTCTTTGTTGCTTTAAAGTCCCACTTCACAAACAATTTTCATATATTAATTCCGTCTATTTAACCTGACACGATGTGCTGTGGGTTTGTAGTTTGGCTTCATTCTATGAATTTATTTCATTGATTACAATTCATGTTCATTGAAGCGCAACGGATCTCTGTTGCACTGGTGAATGAGGATTTGTATAGCAACATATAAATAATAATCCATTCAGGCAACCTTTATGTTTAATGCTCTTGCTATTAGGGGTGCTCTAAACCCCTCAGGAGTTACATTTCTCTGCCAGGCTAGCAAGTGACCATCTCAAGATGTAGGCCTGCTTAAATTGGGAGGGGGTACACTCCAACAAAGCTCTAAAACAGTAGTAGGGTACAATATCACAGGGAGCCCTAGAGCTAATAAAAAAAAATAACTCTGCTTGTGCAAAAATGGATCTAATTACAAACAACTAAGAGACGGTAAAACTTTATGTTATGTAATCGATAATAAAAATCAGAAGAAAAAAAAAAGAATTAAGTAGTACTCAAAATGTCCCACAATCAGAGTTTCTCAGAATTTGTGGCCCAGTTCACCCATATATCCCAAACTGTAATCTCCAAAAAGTCAAAAGATAGACGTCGGCAACCTCCTGCAGGATAAATCACATATGGAGGGGAGGAACGAGCACACAGCTGGATAGTGTAGTATGTTGGGGGATCATTAACCCTGGTGATTTTTTACTCTTCTCTCTCCTTCTCTAATCACATTTGTAATATTGCTAAAAACTCTACCTTCCTTCTCTATAATATTGCCAAAATATCATCCTCTTCCTCTCAGGCACTATCACTCTGACATATGCACTCATCTTATCTTGTTTGGACTATTTCAGCATCTTTCTAATTGGCCTCACTGTCTGTCTGTCTATATATATATATATATATATATATATATATATATATATATATATGTACAATCTACTGTCTCTCTGTCTAGCTGTGTATATATTATATAAGGTAGGACAGAATGGTTGTATTAGTACAGAGATGCAAAAAAAAATGAGTATTGCAATACTTGGTGATACCTTTTTTATTGGACCAACAGTCAGTTTAAATAGACGAGCTTTCAAGAGGTCTGTCCTTTGTTTATCAAGTATATATATATATACTGTATATACACAATGATCTGTGGATATAAAGCCCATTGCTAGGATGCATTGAATTCAGATATTAATTATCCATTTAACGCAGTTATCTCTCTGCATATTCTGCACTTTTGTTAGAAAGTTAAAGTCTAATTGTTACGCATAACAACCCAACCAACAATAGATGTTCCATGGTTACAAAATTCAAATGTAGCATGTGAGTGAGAGATAATGTTTGTCCTTCTGTTTGAAAATATCAAGAATTATTAATGTTTATTTTAGCACATTGCAAGGGGCTGAACTGGCAATCTGCAAATGCCTCCATCTTTTTCTTGGCAGCCTGTAAATGCCGTCATATTTTGAATCCATTCTTAAATGACAACAGGGCCAGCAGAAGACAGTGTTACAATGTCATTTACTGCATCAGCGTTTCCAGACACTGTTTCAGTTACGGCATTATGTTTCGCAGCGCTATTGATATTTGTAAGCTCCATAAGATTATCAAAAAGAGTAAAAAAAACAAAAAAAACTAACATTCAGTTTGATTGGGACTGGAAAATGGCAAGTAGCACATGCTGGTTATACACAGGCTCAGAGCCTGATACCCATTTCTGTTGAGAATGGAATAAGAAAGTTAAATGCTAACAATCATATGTAAAAGCCATAACCTAGTAAATATGGAATTCTGCTACAACCCTGATATGTGATGTCATTGTAATAACCATGTAAAGTAAAACCTAGTCAGAGCTGTGGTGAGCTTTTATTAATGTATAGTACAATGCAATGGGCGCTACTTGTTGATGTTGTTGGCTGTGGTTGTGCTTTTGCCTTATAGGGGGGATTCACCATAGTGTGAAGTGAGGACCGGATCCTTCGCCTCACTTCACACAGACTGTTATGCGCTCGCTGATGTCCTCCACGCGGACATCAGCGAACACTTTAATGGGATTACAGTCTCGGTGAGATGACTCGAGTGCTCTCGCCGAGACTGGAATCCCTTTAAAGCATTCACTGATGTCCGCGTGCAGGACATCAGCAAGCGCATAACAGCATGTGCGAAGTGAGGCGAAGGATCCGGACCTCACTTCGCACTATGGTGAATTCCCCCCATAGTCTCTTCACTGTATATGTGTATACTCATAACAACAGAGTACAAGATGCAGAACTGCAGTGAAGCTGTCATTAGTAATATAACTAGAGACCCAAACTCTCCAGCATGAAATGTGCCCTTTACAGGTTCCTTTGCTCTGATCATCAAACATTTCTCCATTGCTTTTACTATCCATTCATGTTTCTCAATATGTGTTATTGTATATGGGCCTTTCTATGCTTCAGTTCAGTTTTTATGTGGTGGAAAATCAAATTCTTTGTCAAAGGGCTATCTCTTTTAATGGTAGTGTTTACAACCTTTGCAAATGACTCCCAGGTTCATGGCTTGCATATTTAAACCAGTTCTATTACATTTACATGCACTAAAGCCATTTTGGTTGCCACAGGTCTCAAATGGTCAAGCATTCACATGGCTTTCTCAGTTGCGCCACCGATGGGATGAATACCAGAAGGATTGTTTTGTTAACATCTGTGATGCGCAGTTTCAGTATTCGTATGAATACCTGGGGAACACTCCTCGACTGGTTATTACACCACTGACTGACAGGTACAAATTTCATGTGCTCTATGAATATAGATATAGAGGAATTTTTACGAAGATCATTTGAGCCTTTTTGAATAGTTTTAGCCTGTTTTGCTGTAAATTTTAATTTCCCCCCATACTTGATTAATCAAGGATCAAAAAAGAATTTTCCCTTTCAAAATAAATCATATTTATGATCAAAAAATATTGATTAGTTGAAAGCGACACTCTTTGCAGTGTTTTTCTGTTAGGGAAACCAGCCATTTCACACCGATATTAATATTATTTTTTGATGGGAAAACTGTATCAACTTTGGCAGGTGAGAATTCAACTGTTTAAGTGAATTCTCATCACTTTGGGTGGGTATGCCTGACTCTCTACACCTTATTGACTAAATAACAAATTCCCATAGTAAATCCAAGACCACATCAGAATTTCCATAGCAAAGGGGCGATTGCTTCAGTAGCAAGTCTATTGTGTGGTGTGTGACCGTTGTTAACTGGCAAATTTAACACATTGGCAGAGTTTGCTGAATACCAGAATATGGGGAAGTGGCAAATTCCCACTTTTACAAGACCATTTGGACATTAGTCAATAACCCCCTAAGTGACAGGACCAACTCCATAGGAAATAATGGGTTTACTCTAGTCTGAGCCAGGTGAAGACCTTTGGGTCATAAAATTGGTTTTTGAACAGTTTAGTAAATAGGTGAAAACAGCGATATCAATAAAAATAACCTGTTTCTCCTGTATTAACTGGTTGAAGTACTTTAAGACTTAAGTAAATATCCCCCATACTGTATGTCTACAACCTGACAGAAATAAACACTAACATTACATGGTTTTCTTTTTTGTTCCTTACGCCTTACTCTTTAGTATTGTTTTATTAAACAAACATCTCCTACAAGTAGCACACCACTCATTGTAATCATCTGGAAGGAAGAAATCTGACATATCTTATATCTTCCTATATTTTTGTTAAAGCTATAGACTGCAATTTATATTTTAGAGTTTGTGCACCATCACGCAACTCCTTTTTTTGTATTTTAATTATTAGTTACCCAGACTATTGGACTAATGGACTATTTCCATTTGCAATCACATGTTCTTTTTAGAGTTGTCCATTCCAATAGGTAATTCTGCTGCCATTATGTTCATTAGTGCGCCCAATAGTCAAAGCGTTTACAGATAGTCCAATAGTCCAAAGCATTTGTGCATGATTATACAATTGCTCGTGTAGGTGTTACATAACTCTTACCCAGTCTCTGCACCTGTCTATGAGTGGAGCACTCTCTGGTCCTGCTGGAACAGGAAAAACTGAAACGACCAAAGATTTGGGGCGCTCCTTGGGCATCATGGTGTATGTGTTCAATTGCTCTGAGCAAATGGACTACAAGGTAGGTACAAATAAATGATATACTTAGATTCACCATTAAATTCTCCTTCCACAAAAGTAAAATAAAAATCCCCAATATGAATAAATTAAGCCTAGCCAATGGTATAAAGAAGAGACAGAGTGAAAGAGATGCAGAGAAAGTCCGAGGCATTGACCTGCGTCACCTTAATATGATTCACTTTAGCCTAACTCAATATCAACCTACTGTATGAACAACTGGGCCACATGTGCATGACCAAATCTGACCCTTTTTAGCTGTCTGGTTGAATCACTGGATCTCAGGGTCACACAGTTCCTTTGGTCAATGAGGCACATATGCTAAATTAAACACTGGTCATCATCATTGTTTTTAGGCCAACTATTAGTTATAGTCTATATCAGGGGTCACTAATAGGGGGCCCCCGGTCCGGATCCGGACCCAAGTGATGTTTCATCTGGACCCAAACCCAGCATGCACACTCATCTCCTCCAGCGTTCCAGCGATGCGCTGCCTTTCAGCTCTTTGCTATACTGATGTAAGTTGAATGCGACACGCTTCTTGGCTGCTTTGGGTCTTTCCGGCTGTACTTGCCGTGGATTTGGCAGCTGCCGGAAGCGCATCAGATTCAACTTACATCAGTATGGAGAAACGCTGAGAGCGTATCGCTGGAACCCTGGATTAAGGTCAGAAGGGGGGCAGGAAGGATGGGAGAGGAGCAGAAGGGAGAGCAGACATGGAGAGGCATGGCAGGGGGACAGACATGGGGAGGGATGGCAGGAGGGCAGGC
>WMED01016933.1:0-13152 GCA_019650415.1 Pipa parva | reverse complement strand
CGGCGTGTATTTTTTATTCAAGCACAGCGTCTATGCGCTAGTGCATTTACGCCAGTATGAAACTGGCCTTAAGGTGAAAGGAAAGCCATGGACATTTTTTTTCAGCTGACTTTGGCAGTATAATACAAAAGAGTCAAAAAACATAACTTCCTACAACAAAATGAACCTCTTTATTCCTTTAAATTGTTATGTATATAGGGTAGTTTAGGAGCTTAATTACGGCTCTATTTTCCCAAGTTACATTCTGTTGCCATTATTGCACTAGGTTGCTTTAATTAAAAAGGTGGCCACAACAATATTAGTAATAGAAAAACCTTATTAACAATAAGTAAATATTCTCCATATTATATCTCTGAAACCAAATTGATGTTAATGTATTTTGATGCAGCTACATATCTGATATTTAAACACTTGCTTCCACGCCTTCTATTCATTTTTAAATGATTGCAGTGAAAAGTTTACTAATGGTGTTAGAATCTAAACACAATAGCAGAGAACATATTTAGTTCGTTTTAAGAAGACAACCATCTAGATTCAGTAGTTTGATTCTATTAGGTTATCTAGCCAGGATCTGCAGTATTATTCCAACCAGAATCACTACTACTGATGTGCCTTTTAATTATCAAAAGCAAATAAACTGTTTAACTCTATTCATTCTCACCAAGCATATTCACTTTTCTCTGCATATGAATGGAATGTAGGCGATCCTTATAGCAATATATAAATAGTTAACTATAAAAGAATAAATAAAATAATAATATTACATTATGAAATACAGTGCCTTATATGATTTGTTTCAGTATATTTTGCATTGTCTTAAAATTTTATAGACAATATTTACATTTGAATTTTCTCATTATAGTTTACCAATTTGTATATTAATTAAAACACATACAAATTATATTATTATTATTAGTAGCAGTATTATATAAACTATACTTTGCAATTAAAAAGTTTGGAATATTCATTGAATGCATCCCTTTCATGTTTTTCATTCTTCAAACTAATCTGCCATTTTAATATGTATATAAAATAAAACAAAACATACACCTCACTGTATAAAGAAGATACTTACAGTGTAAGCAGACCGCATGCTTCCTCTCTATAATCTCTATACATTTTCCAGGGTTTTATCTCCATTCTTTTTGGGTACATGCTTTCTGTTCTTAGAAATGTTTCCAGAATATCTGGGTCTCCAATTTGCACAGATTTAAAAAATCCAAGATTCATTTTAAATACCTTTCCAAACTTTTGGTGATATTTGTGCTGTGTAGAAATATATGAAAATGGTTAAAGGCAAAGCATATATGATAGGAAAATAGTAAAAACATTTCTAATTTTGCCCACTTGGACACTTACCATGATTTCATGCTGATGCTTTAATCCTCCATTCCAAAGGATGTTTAAAATACTTCCAATTCCAGGGTAATCAACAGGACCTGGGAGAGCAGAGAAAGGTAGGGGTCTCTTTGGCAGGGTTAAACTTTCAGTAGATGTGTGATAATGTACATTGCGGGTTAAAAAACTAGTTTTTAAAGAAAATATGGATAGCTTCATTGGTCCTTAATTATTTTATTATGTTATATATATATTTATTATATTATTCTTCTACCTTAGAATTTGTATTTCTAACTTTTAATAAGTGAAGGGGTGCAGTAAATATTCTTGATTTTATATAAATATTAGTGAGCAAAGAAATGAGAGTGTTTCTCCGTATGGGTGGTCTTTTATATGAGATGTATCAAAAAGAGAACAAACCCATAAATAGTATTGGCTAAGTATTCAGCTTGAAAAAGATGGGAGGGACTGAAAAGGGACAATCCGAATGCAAATCAATGATTGCTTATTTATAACAGGATAGTAAACATTGGCTTGGATTTGCTAATTAAGATGAACTGGTCCACATTCAAGTACACTTACAGTGCTCTAATTATTGCATCTAGCAATAGGCAAAGAAGAAGAAAAAACTTTCAATCATGTTTAAATATATGAACCAAATGTACAGTTGTTCAAAATTCTGCATTGATGAGAGAATTAAAATTCTTTTTTTTTCATATCCTACATTTACTTTCTAAACTCTGATTTGATATTTTTATTTTAATTGCACAGAACATGTACTATATTTTTTTAGTTATTCTGTATGTTTTATAGAATTTCTCCAACTTCTCAATAACTGTTAATTAAAAGTGGGGAAAAGATGTTAGTTATATTAAAAGGGTAAGGTACACTATATTGTGAAATGTAAAAATATTCACAGTAAGAAAACTATTATATATTTGGTGATAAATAGTTCCTAAATTAGAAAAACAAAATGTTGGGTTTAAAAGTCTAGGATCTTTATTGTGTATTGCTGAAGAAAAATAATGTATAGGGAAAAAATAATTTGTTTATCACATTTATATAAATGCATATCTTATAATGCAAAAATGCAAGTCTTGTGCAATATTGTGTTTTCAGTAGATTTATTGTACAGGTATAGCATTGTAGAACAACAATAAACTCAAGTTTTGGAATGCGAACATAAACAAATAAACACAGAAAATGGAAAAGATAGATTGCTGCACCTATTTTTACATTATACAAAAAAAATATGCATGAAGTGGTCTACAAAGGCAGGAACATTTAATAAGGAGTTAGGTTTATTTATCTATTTATTACATTTTCTTTTTTTAAAATTTCTATTCTTGACAAGGGTCATTTGGTACATCCTATTATTTGCTGAGCTTTACATATAAGTAAAAAGGCAGTGCCCTCCATTTGCTAATTTATAAATGAGAAGAATAAAAATCTTATTTAAATAGTATACTAGAATAGCATTTATTAACAGCAGTTTTTTACATGAATATCATTTTCAGCAATAGATGTTTACTAAGGGCACAATTTATTAAACTCAGAAAGGCTGCTCTTGGTCTTTCCAAGTTTATCGAGCGAAATCTCGCATTGTTGTCGCAAGATTTTTTTTTTCAGATCAAGTTTTTCAATCTCGATTTTTTTGAATTTTTCAATGGATCGGTAGCTATACTTTACATTCGTAGTATGGCTACCTTTTTATCAAAAAATTGAGATTGAAAAACTTGATCTTGAAAAATCAAAAAAATCTCATGAGAATAATGCAAGATCTCACTCGAAAAACTCAGAAAGACCGAGAGCAGCCTTTCTGAGTTTAATAATTTTCATGCTTAGTAGTTTAATTGCTGAATTTCCAGTTTTGTACACATTGCAATCCCTAAAACCAATCAGATGCTAAAGTCACAGTCTGGCTGACAGGCTGTCATACAGGCAGGGAGCTTGCCTTATAGCAAGCTGAGCTCTTTGTTTCAACACTGTACAATTCAGCGATACAAGTACAATACAGACAAGGGAAAAGTTACATTAAAAAATACAAGTAAAATATCACAAGGATATATCAAATTAAGTGCTAGGTTGTGATTGACACAAGAGGTTGGAGGTCCCTGCCCCATGGAGCTTACAATCTAAGTGGGAGGAAGACTTACATACACAGATAGGACAATAAAAACCGTAGATTGTGTTGAGACTTAGGTCCATAAATGCAAAATAAATAGATCAAAATAGATATAGATAAATACAGTAAATAAATAATAGATAAATACAATAGATATATACAGATATTAAACATAAAAATTTATACATAAAATCAATGATAAGAATCAGTGCTAATGCTCTGACAGATAGGATTTCAATTTGGTTTTGAAGGTGGAGAGGGAATGTACCTGGTGGAGACAAGGGGGTAAAGAATGCCAATGGTGAGGGGCAGAGAGTGAAAAGGGTTTAAGATAAGAAAGGCCAGTAATAGTACGACATATGCAAAGCTGGTTGCTATTAGAGGAACGTTGTGGACGCCGAGGAACATATAGATATAAGAGTGAGGAAATGTAGGGTGAGGCAAGAGAGTGGAATGCCTTAAATGTCAAAAGGAGAACACTGTAAATAATTATTTTAGTTACAGGAAGCCAAAGAGCAGAGTGAGGTTGGGAGAAGGGCCGTCCTCTCTGTAGAGAGAGAATTCTGGCAGCAGAGTTCAGAACAGATTGGAGCGGGGAGAATCTACAGCATGCCAGCCAGCCTGTGACTTTAGCTCCATTTGAAAAATAATAGAGAAATGTAGTAATCAATGCTGTCAGCTTGAGCCAGGAAACATTTTTTCACTTAGTTTTCAGTAAGGAAGCCTTATATTATGATAGGACTAGGATTTCCTTATTGAATAGATAAGAAGTGCTCATGGCCAGAAGCTGGACTGGGTGAAGAAAGTATCTTTCTACACCTTAATGAATTAGCGTTATATTGCTGTCTCTTTATATGTGCCTCACGTTCTCAATGTGAGACTGTCAAATAACTACTCCTGATTGAGATATGGGGGCTTATTTGTCAAAGTGAAAAATGTCCAATAGATGAAAAAAAAATAAAATAAATGTGTCACTTCACTAAATACAGCATAGTCAGCATTATTATTATTTTCTTCAATATAGAAAATTCACGATGTGACAGTTGATGACATTACGTTGACTACATATTTATGCAATACTCAGAAAAGCCTGTTTTGGCTTTTCTGAGTTTAATTGGGCCAAACCCGGAAGATTCTTATTTAAGAGAGCTCAAAAAAATTTTTTAACCATCTTATTTCTATTAAAGAGTTGGAACACAGCTTTGGAAACATTTTTAGAGATGAACTGGGATATTATTAAATTTAATTTGGGAGACACAAAGCTCCATCTGCTGTTTCTAACACAATATCATATTTCTATAAAATATTGCACAAGGCACATACAATTCATTATTAGACTAAATTCATTCATTGTTTATGCTGTACTTTACTCAAAAATTCAATGAACCCTAATTGCACAACGAGTTGTAACTGACTAGCCTTATATGAACTCATTTCCTGGTTAACAACAAGACTGATGACTTACTTTGTGCAGAATAAAGCTATCACTTGGCTGGTAGAAAGACCAATACCCATAGTTACATTGTTACAATGAATCTTATCCTCTTCTACTTTCCAAAGAAATGGTCTTCTCCAATCTCATCTTCCCACACCCAGTCTCACCTCTTACTTCACTTCAACAATAGAAAACAATGAGATCGTTCAACCAGATTAAGTTTTACAGAAGAATTATAGTGAGCTATAAAACTTACCTGATCGATCTACCAGCAGTATACTAAGTGTCCTGCTGATAGAT
Organism: Pipa parva; assembly: GCA_019650415.1. Lineage (NCBI taxonomy): Eukaryota > Metazoa > Chordata > Amphibia > Anura > Pipidae > Pipa > Pipa parva. The sequence goes on along the minus strand of WMED01016933.1, from coordinate 7,954 downwards.
CAGAATTCATCTGACGATCCACAGCCCAGGATCATCAGATAAATACCTCTCCTGCCAAATTTAATTGACTAATTAATCTGCTCTTGTACAGTTGGTTCATTTCTGAGAACTTTGGGAGGGGCCGGTTACTATGTGAGGAATGATGTCACTCACATAACCGGCAAGTGAGCAGGAGCGGTGATGTATGATGATCCTGGGCTGTGGATTGTCAGATGAATACTAATTGATCAGGTACATTTTATAGCTCACTATCTAAAAAGGCAGCTGATTTCTACCGAGAAACATTAAATTTGTCCACCTGAAGTAATAAATGAGTTCTATGATTCATAATTGATTTGGTTAAGGGGCTTCAATGTTTAAATTGCACCAAGGCATTTGTTTGAAATGTTGTGAGACCAGGTCCTGCACATTTCATAATTCTACTGCTGAGCTAATGTGGACTCTGCACATCTACTTACACATATCTTTTACAAGTGATGTAGCTATAGCATATATTTTGGTAAGAAGAAGGCAGATATATTTGCAACAGAACAGTTTTAAAGTCTTTATAAATGTCTGAGAGAACTTATATCTTCTATTTTGAACACAATCATTGGCTGTCTTACCAATCCAAACCTTTTTGTTTGTTTTCTCTTAATTTTTCTCCCTACTGTGCCAGCATTAATGTCCTATTCACAATACAAAATATATTTTGTATATATACTTATGGTTTGCTTGGACATGCTGTCCTGTGATAGAAGAGCATAAGCATTTATGAAGCAAAACACAGATGGATAAAAATACCGCAGGAGATCATGATGATTGCTTTGAGTCTGCCAGGACAATATCCCTGCCACTAAGTATCTTGCATTAAACAGAACTTTTAAAATATACTAGCAGTTCCTTATCCTCTAGGGCCAAGAGATTCCAACTAAACCTTACTTTGCATCTGTTAACCTGTTTGCATAACCATCTTAACATTATTCTAATTTTTCTACCAAATAATAAGACGATTTACACTTTATGCATCCACTTTTGTGTGTTTTTTGTGTTTTTTTTATAACTTCTCAAAATGAAGAATAATAACAGTTCATCTGCATAATGTTGAGGTATCTTGTCTTAAAGGGTAGCTAAAGTCACAAACTGGCTAGCATATTAAATGGAAAGCTTGTGACTAGCTAAATGAATACTTTCTGCAAGGCAGGGGGCCAACCTTTCAGATGGCTGAGCTCTTCTTTATAGCACAAACCCCAGTGTGCATATGTGTAAGCCACACTGGGTCTATTATTACACATGAATTCCAGGTCAGAGATCTGGGGGGGGGTCCTAAGCCCCCTTTTCTCTAAGCTTCCTGAGTCCTCTGTTTTACTCTAAAACAGAGAGCTTGGGCAGGGTAAAGGAAAGCCTTACTTTAGGCAGTGATTTAGCTAGTCACAAGCTGGGTGACATTGGGCATGCCAGCCAGCCTGTGACTTTAGCTTCCCTTTAAAGCCTTCCTCCTCCCACTTCTTGGGCACTAGGCTGTGTTCCTTTAACATACCCCCAAACCTATGCAAATATTAAAAGAAATAATTATTGATATGCCATAATCTATTTGAGTAGACCACAACACAACCACCATGGCCAAGCAAAATCAAAATCCTGCAGAGGTACTTCATCTACTACTAAATGTGCACAAATTTCAAGATCCATATATAGCCACAGATCATAGCCAAAAGAAGAACTACCAAAACAGACTTGTATTTTGATACTAGTTTAAAGAAATCACAACCAACATGAAACAATTTGAAAAGCTAATCCAGCATCAATCAATTTAAAAAGCTAAACTAGCAACAAAGTATCCAAAAATCCAAAATTAGTAACAAATGCAAAAGCATTTCAATAGAAACTATAGTACAAGTATATTTGAGTCTCCACCCACTGGAGTGGGTCCTCACAGGTATTCAGGGGAGCGGCTGCACTTAGGGCAGTGCACCAAGGACTTTATTTTTAAATGTATGTATGTATGTATGTATGTATAAATTTATTTATAAAGTGAAAGAAATTTATGTAGCGCTGCACTGTACAATTCAGCATGCAGAAAGAATCTTTAGTAAACATAACTGTACCACCCACAATTTTCAGAAGTAGGTAGATCATATAGCAGTAGATGCAGGCACAATACTTCTTTGAGGGGTATATACAACAAGTAGCTTCCCCTGTAGGAAGCTAACCTTCAGTTGTTGTAGGAATTGTGGCTATTGTGCTTAACTGTATCTTTAAGAGAATCCACTTATGCACTGGCTCTATAGATGGCTCTGGCTGTGGTCTCTTGGAGTCTGGTAGTTTTAAAACAGGTGACTGTTTTAAAATGGAACGCTGCACCTTTAAGACTACCCGGACCTTCCCAGTATCCTCCTGAGGCAGAGTAAATTTCAGGGGTCTTACTAGTGAGGCCAAGTTCCACCCCTGCATTTCAGGAGGCAAAGGCTAATGTCTAACTTATACAAAATGGCGCTGTTCCTTTAAAGGTTACAAGCACCTCCATAATGAGCACCCCTGTTATACCATATTGGAGGTGATGACAGCCATAGTCTAATACATACTGGCTTTCAGGAATTAAATAGAGAAGTGGATCAAGAGGCTCACACTACTCCTGATGTGCTCCTTAACTAGAAGAGGAGCAGTTTCTGAGGAACAGGCAGAGTATCACAGCACTGCCACTTCCCGACCCCTAAGGATCAACTATTTCTTTTAGCTGCTACTGCTGCTTTCATGTATATAAAGACTGAACTCTGCATCCTGAGGTCGGTAGTTTTTCTGTACTTTCTGGTTTTAAATGAATTAATCCTGAGAGTACAGTTTTGTGATAGTAAAGTTTTAACAGCTATAGTTTAAGACTCACTCAAGCATTTTCTATATACATTAAAGCACATCTTGTACCCCAACCCTCTACCCCCAAAAATCACCTTTTCAAAGTTTTAAGGATTTGGAAAAATGGATGCAGGAGCCTAACAATAAAAATAAATATCAGGGTCTCTATTTACCCATTTTTGTCATTCCTATCATATTTCATTTAGGAAACCAGAACAGAATGTGATAGGAATAATGAAAATAGGTATATAGTGTGATTATAATGGTGCCTTACTGTTATTTTCTTATAAATAAGGACCCTGCAGATATGTAGCTTGTCTGAGCTCATCTAACAGATGGCCCAAATTTCAACATACTGCAATGAGAATTTTGAATGTGCGGGGCCATATGAAATAATGGAAAGTGTTGATATGATAATATGGAGAAAGCAGATACTTTTCCAGTTAAACTTATTATGATAAATTACATTATCTCTGCACAATATAAAAATAATGTTACATAATGTTAAATGACAATGTCAGTCCTGCTACACCTGTAGATGGTCCATTGGAAACACAGTCCCATGGTGAGATGGGTAAAATGGTAAGCTGAAAAAAATCTCTCCTGCGTGTTTCTAATTGAAATAGTAAAACAAATTATGACAAAAAGTAAAACAACTGCCGACTGAAAATAGTAATGGAAATAATAAAAAAAAAAAACATGGCTGAATTGCAATAATAATATATTAGCAGCCAAAAACTGTTTTAAATATAGAACTTTTGAAACTAGCGATCTCAATGACCCTGGAAGCCTTTTTGTTCTGACATGTAAATGAGTAGGTAAGAGCTGCAGCTCTGGACTCATATGACCCAAATGTACTCAAAAGGACATGGGAAAAGGATTACACAAAGACTTCTTTTCTCCTGGATGCTCTGTGGAACACAAGCATGGCCAGCCCTTTCGTTAAAAGATAATAGCAGCATGTTGATTAGCCATAGATTTAGACAAGTGAAATTCATTCTTAGGCAGAGGAAGAGTGGCGTTCTCAGTGCATATGCAGAAGAATGTGGTTTATAAATGACAAAATTAAAAGGTTTGCTACCAATTGTGCTCTGCTTTCTATTTTAAGCCATTAGAACATTCTTAAAATACATTTCTTCAATTAGGAAAACATTTGGTGGGGATAGAGAATTTTTCTCCAAATTATTTTCAGACTTTAATTAAATAACAAAATACTTTGGTTAAGTTGCCCTGTCTATATCATATTTATTAACAGTGATGTGCAAGAACATTGAGATATGAATATTTCTATTAACACACATTACACATAAACATTTTTAAGTCTGTAACAGCATAGTCATGTGCAGCAAGCATTTATAATGTATACAGTTTAATGTGATGAGGACATTAGATAACATATTATAGGTTGAGCATGCAGTGGTGAGATTTGAGTCAGGATCTTGTAAGAGTCAGAAAATCATACCCTAGACAGAGCAAACTCTGAGCTTATCTGATGACTGCAAAATTAAATACATGCTAGGCACAACGTGAAAAAAGAGTCAAAAATTAAACCAATGAACATCACTTTAATGTATGTGAATTCAATCACCAAAATTACAAAGATAAGTTGGTCTTCACCAGATGCACACTTTATCAATATTTTGCATATTTTTGGGAGGATTATTGAACCCTCTTCTTCTCTGTGTTCTTTAAGCACAGTACTTTTCATTCGTAGTAATAAATAATAATTTGAAATGTGCCTCCTTCTCTCTCACACAACTACTAATAATCTCATACATGCCCTTAAAGTGCACCTATCACCTCAAAACACTAATACTAATTTAGGTTCTACTAATGAAATGAACATTTTTGTAAATATATATGCATTTAAAAAAATGTACCTTTAAACAGCATTTCTCTCTGTCATCTTCCCTGTCAGCCTGCCTTTTCTTTCCTGAGTCAAGTGGGTGGGGCTAAATGATGATTGACATTATAGCTCCTCCAATCAGATTCCTGCTAGATCGTGATTTAAGGATCTAATTGGAGGAGCTATAAGGTCAATCATTATTTAGCCCCGCCCACCTGACACTTGGGAAAGAAAAGGCAGGCTGACAGGGAAAATGACAGAGAGAAACGCTGTATAAAGGTACATTTTTTTAAATACATATATATTTACAAAAACATTTATTTCATTAGTAGACCCTAAATTAGTATTAGTTTTGAGGTGCACTTTAACTTATCCATCTTCCTTCATCCTCCTTGTCCCTATTCTGATAAATTTTAAATACTGCTCCCTCTTCTACACTGTGGATCACTGTAAAAAAACTATTTAGAATGTCCTCCTTTTGACATTAAAAACCACTTTACTCCATTGCCCCTCCCTGTGTTTTTTTCTTGTGTCGCCTTGACTTTCTAATCAGCTCTATTCCTCACAATTATCTTTTTGCAACACAAATAAATAATGATGTGTCTGTATGCATGCAATTACTTCAGTTGTATTACGTTAAATACTTCTCACACGTTTATTGTAACTGTATTGTTGAATTGTTCAGCAGTGTGTAACCTAGTGACTCTTTGTAAATAACAACTAAATACATTTTTTTCTGGACCTGTTCTTATCAACACATATGTAATCTCAAATATACTACAAACAATAATTGGCTGAAATTAATGGTGGACTTGGGAATACACATCATTTCTCTCACTGATATCCATAGACTATGATAGACTTATCCATTCTAACCCACATATACATTTTAACCAGGCACTGTATTTTATAAAGATAGAGCACATTATTGCTATAGTATCCTATTGACATGCACTACTGGATTTGTCTGTAAAATTAGTCGTTTAAGAGTTCCACATTCACAAAAAAAACATGACAACAAAGAAAATTACACAAGAGTGCTGCTAAAATTTTTGGCAAGTGCTGAGAATTATATATGTACCACTTGGAAGCAAAGTACTGCAAGGAGTGAGCAGAAGAAATAATGGTAGTAAATACCATCCAGAATGTTGAGAATGAGAAATCTGAGTACAGGAAATCATTAACACTTTATCAAAAAAATCACATTTAACACAAAGATCCTGTACAAACTTACAAACAGAAATGTAAGTGTATGAACTGAAAAGTTCAGATTAGGTAAAGCGCCCTTTGATATATACCAATGTATGAAATTAAAAGTAAAAAATATTTTGATACAATTTAGCAAAGGAATAAGAAATTATTTAACAGAATGAAAAACAATGATCATACCATAAGTGAAAAACATAGATTTGGAGAAAAGTCCAGATAATAGTCCTCAGTGCATTGTATAAGGAATATATAGTCAATCCTTAAAACGCTGGTGTATGTGTTTTTATAATCCTCCTGCCCGATTGTTTTGGTCTGTAGAGAATTGATGTAGTATTTCGTATGGAACACGAAAAATGAAGGATGCGCTGGAGGTAATCAAAAGAAGAGGAAAAATTTTTCCCCTAGCGTAATACAGTTTATGACAATCAGTTATTGTGAAGTGCACACACCAATGAGATTTTTTGGATTTTTTTAGTGAGCAGTGAATACTGAATAGCAATAGATGTTATGTGGTGAACTTCTGGGGCGAAATTTACTAAGGACGGATTTAGTCCGCCCGAAGTAAATTTCTGACCGCACGTGCGGTATTCCGATCGATTTGCGATTGCATGATCGCAATTCTGATCGCTTTGCGATCACGCGATCGCAAATCAATCGGAATACCGCATGTGCGGTAAAAATACCGCATGTGCGGTCAGAAATTTACTTCGGGCGATCGCTTCACTCTTAGTAAATTTCGCCCCTGGTGTTATACCACTAACCAATTATTTGGATATCACTGTGTGCTTAAGTGAGACTGTGTGCTTGATAACTTTAGCAGTTAAAAAATCTCACTGGTGTGTGCACTTCACAATAACTGACTGTCATAAACTGTATTACGCTAGGGGAAAATTTTTTCCTCTTCTTTTGATTACCTCCAGTGCATCCTTCATTTTTCGTGTTCCATACGAAATACATCAAACTTACAAACAGACTATAGTTAGTATTATATTTATAGCCCAAACCACATCATGCAGGTATCAAGTAACAGGATCATACCTATATGAGTTTCTGTGGCAGCAGCTGAACTAAGGCCCCGAGGAGGCCTCAATAGGCACAGCTGGTAATAACTCTACATGCAGAGATCCAAATATATCACTAAAAAGATGAACTAAGATTAAGAAAATTATCCTAATTGAGAGCATATGAGTGGAGAGGTAGTAAAGGGGGCTGGTCCTATAGTTTTTTTTGTTCATACAAGTTTGTTGAGGTCTGGGTTCTTTCCATATTATGATTAGGTTTCAGTGTACTCCCTTTCTGCCCTCCACTACCACCAAGAAGATGCTTCATTGGTTGCCTGGGTAAATATTATAGTCTGTGCAGTGTAAGGACTAGATGCTGCAGCTAAATTAGCTCCATCTTGTACTTTCTATGGCCAATTGTTTTTCCTGTGTGTTATTCTGATAAGTCCTTCTGTTACCTAGAAATGCACAAATGTTCTCCATCACATTAAGGTGGTTATTCATCAAAGTGTGAACAGTTGTGGTTCAAATTTGCATGTATTCGCCACTTAACCATCTTTGCATATTCAGCAAAATCTGCAATTGACATCCATTGGTATACTTACACACCTCTTCACGTCACTTTGCATGTGCATACCCTTGACTTTCAGCTATTTACCAAGCGTTGGGGTACATAGAAGTGGTGAATTTGGAAAAGTGCTCCAAATACAGTGGTTTGACTTCACTAGCTCAAAATGAAGAATTAGGGTGTTAAGAATTTTGTGGGTCAGAATAATTTTCTGTATGCTAAAGGTACCGGTATCCAAATTTGTGTAACCTTGAAGGGACAATGCACTACTTCTGCAGAAGTATATAAGAAACTCACACTGACAAGAAATTTTGTATTTGAGATTTCTCTGGGTTATTGTGCAGAGAAATGAGGAAGTCATGTTTATTTATTAGCAGTGCAAAAAAACTTAGGGATTTATTCACTAAAGTCTGAATTGTTGTGTATAGGTGTATATTAGCCACATAAAGACAGTCGCAATAGGCTGCTACTGTCGCAGTCGCGTCTTTATAATGAGAA
>WMED01016932.1:0-13152 GCA_019650415.1 Pipa parva | reverse complement strand
GCAATATGTGTATTTTATATGTATTCAGTTTAAAAGGATGGTTTTACCAGATCAAAATCAGTGACAAACTTATAAAATATACAGGCTGTATGGATTATTAGTAATTTATCTTCATAAAACATGGTTATCTGCAGTAATCATCTCCATCCCTACACCTGGGGTGAAATGTACTAAAGTTGAAAATGATTTTTTGGACTTTTTTGCCTATTCTTGGCCATTTTTCGACTGCAAAAATGTGTAAAAAGATTTTTTTTAAAATTATGTTTTCGACCCTTTTGCCTCCATTTTTTGCCCGAGGTTGCACGGGTTAAAAACAACTTGAAAAATGTGCAAAAAAAAAAAAAAAAAGGGTAAAAAAATTTAATTTTCTACCTTTTTGCTCAGTTTTGTGGCAAAACAACAGCTGAAAAATGGGAAAAAAAGTAAAAGAAATAATTTTCAACTTTATGAAATTTCGCCCTTAGGGTGTTAGTCATCAAAGTGCAAACTCTATGAAGTGGAGATATCGCATCAAATTTCACATCTTATGAACCTTTTTGCATTCCTTTGTGCATGCATGAAATCTTTGCCTACTTACAACATTTTGGGGTGCATCAACGTAGCAAATTCAGCAAGGACTATTGCTCTAAATTCAACACTTGATGTCACCAACTCAAAGTGACAAAGTGGGGGCTGATGGCATTAAAGTGCCAGTTTGGCGTAACGTGACTGCACACTCAAATGACAGAAAATATAGTGACCCAGTGACAACATGAATACTACTGCATAGGGATATAAATAACACTTGTTACAATGTAGGTGACTTTAATATGGTGACAATAGTGTCACCAAATTGTGTTAAACTGGTGACAATGTTCTTCCTTATAATCAATCTTGCCTTTATATATTTTGTCATTACCAAAAGAAACCATTTCTATGCCTGACAACTCAGTGTATAGTATCCATCTCTGCTTCTTTGCCAAAGTAAAGCTTTGGGGCACCATGCTATGCTAGACTAAACAAAGTAATTTTATGCTGATGGGTGCACTTTATCCTTTTCTTATAATAAACAATATGCCCTACATGTATTGAGTCCATAAAAACAGATGTGATTTCATATAATGAAGAACATATAGCCATTACAATGTAGGAAAGCATAGCAGCTCAGGTACACTAGTGCAATTTTATAGGGAGCATAGCAAACTCATGGGTAAAGGAAATTCGGTAGTGTTCAATTGGCATTTTTTTTTTTTTTTTTTTACAAAGACTGAAAGGAGCAAGTTTGTGAACCAGTTCTAAAGTCAGAAATGCAGCTCTTTTCAACTGCAGACATTATAGAGCCTTCAAGGGCAAAATACAGTGGAAGACTGTACCATGATGTGTGTGCCACCTCCAGAGAACTTCCTACCTGTCACATCCTCTGCTAACGTACAGACCGTTAAAAGGATCTGGGGGAAAATAGTGCCTAGAGCAGGGGTCTGAAAATGCCAGGCCACTTGATTGTGATACACACAGAAAGCACATCACCATCATGCAGCTGGCACCACACGTTTTCCCAATCAATCATTTGGTGGATCAGGGAATTGGAAAAATGGTCCCCGATACAACAAAGTTTGTAGCATAATTCAAAACCCAGTTGTAAAAAGCTTGCCAGTCCCAACTTTATATAAAAAGTGGTAGGGTGGAATGTATTACAAGAATAGGGATAACAAATAAATTCACAACATATTACATAGGCAATAAAAAAAAAAAAACTGTCCCCACGGCTGCATTTAATAGAATACAACCCTATTTTTTTTTTTTTTACTCTCATTAGTTAAATAGGTGATTTTGTATTCGATTGAGCAGGACCTAATCACCATGTTTAACTTTATTTTACATACACTACACATTCGATATTGAAAGCAGATGGATGTACTGTATGCTGCATTTGTTACCAACAATAGGGTGCATGTAGTAAACATGAATAACCATGCAGCATGTGGAATGTATAAAGTTTAAAAGGGTGAACTGGTCAGTTTAACTTGCTTTCTTGGAACTTTATTTATAGGTATCTTCAAACACTAAAGAAAAGTCATTATATAGGTATAATTTACACCACCCATTTAATTCATGGAACTAATAAAATACTCAAATATGCAGGGAAACATTACCATAAACATGCCTCAATTCATGATTCAGCAATATGGTGCAGTCTTGCTCACTCTCTAGGACTAGATTACATAAAATACTGAGGGTAGATGAACACTACATTACCAATCTGCCACTGGCAAGTTTTTAGGTAACCAAAGATATTTAAAACTGTAAATCCCTCAACAAGTGTTGTACCCTTAAATTGTTTTATGTTTAATTTAAAAAATGTTATATTTTCAGAAAAAAATTGACCAATTTTTTTAAAATTGCTTTTCCTATCATCCCTAGCGAAACTATAGTGAAAAGAAACAGCACTTTAAACCAAGTCTAAAAATTAAACTACTACAAAAGTATTAGACTTTGTATATGCTGCTAGCCAAATAGCACTGCCCCTTTAACTGGCTTTTGTGACAAGTACAGATAACCAAGTATGGTCCAAACTGCATCCAGGCCAGCACTGCATCTCCATAAAAGCAGATGAGAGACATGAGTTTTGCCTAATAAAGCATTGCTTGCTTTAGTACAGATTTAGAAAGCAGACTACCCACAAGGAGTACAGTACTGAGCCTATGCAGTAGAGAATTAAACTGAAGACATGTGCTCCAGATTACAAACACAAAGGGTAAACAAGTCTTAAGAATAATGACAACAGGTAATCTCAGAAAGGGACTTTATTGTTGGAAGCAGAACAGGAATCTTCAGAAAGCTGTAATGATACAAAATAAAATAAGACATAAGAATGTAAATCTGCAAATTAATGCTATAACCATATTGGTTTATCAATCCTGTTTCCAATAGTATTATATATTGGATAATCCACATTCATAGGAGTCTTTATAAATACACTGTGGCACCAATACAAGTTTTATTGGGTTCCAGATACAGATTTAACCAAGGAAATGTTTTGTCTTGAAACAAAGTCAATAATAAAGACTTTCTACGGATTTTATTTCAAATCTCTAAAAACAGTTACAAATTCCCTAAAAAGGTTAACACAATGATAACAAACCTTTCACTCTTCAGTCTGCTGAACTGTTCCCTTTTCAGATACATATATACCATCCAAGAATTTTCTGATATCCTTGTTCTTTACTGTGGTGGCTTGCTGGATTAAGGCAGCTATACAATATAAAAAAAAAACAAACAAAAAAAAACAAGAATGATTTAACAGTTAAAACATTCGCTAGCAAAACAATCCTTGTTGTCACATGCAGTCTACAGGGATTCAGTTAATACCCTATTTATGAGATTCCAATACCAGGTAGTATTTATTACATTGCCACAGCATGAAGAACCAAAATTAAAAGGAACAGCCTGGGCAAAACACACCTTTATTTAAAGAGGAACTACAGCCAGATGACATCTTTACATATACAGTACTATAAATTAGTGAGAAGAGTTTCTCCGCAGTAGATGTTTCATCTGAAGCAGGATGATTGAGTACGCAGTTTTTAAAAACTCCCGCACCAGGAAATGTGTGTGTGAAGTATACTGGCCAGTTTTCCATGAAAAGGTACCCACCCCCGACATTTTTACCCAACTTATTACTCAGCACATGTGCACAAGTTAGCTTTCCCTCTGTAAACTCCTGCATTCCAAGTGTAAACAAACTTAATTTATGAGGCCAAAAGGTAAACATACTGCTTAACTAATAGCAGTTAGGCAGCTTTTTCTTCACATTGTTGCCCGACTTGCAAAAGAGAAAGGGGAGGAGGAAAATGTCAGCTCTCGGGAAAACTAATTAAGGGAAACAAACGGCAATTATTATTATTTCTACCCTACTTTTTTTTTTTTTTTTTAACAATTTGTGTCAGCAATTGCCTTAGTGTAAAGGAGTTTTATATGTATGTGTGCAGTTATATCAGCACTATAGTTCTCCTTTAATGCAATTTATTAGACATAAAAAAAAAACATTTCTGACCTGTGAAGGGCTATAGAGCACTTCCGTTTTGTAGTCTCCATCTTCAGTCTCTGCCAGCGACTAAACAGCGTCCCGATTCCTCTAAGATGCGCAGTCCTCTCCAGCTGTACTGATAATGAAGTCCCGCATCAGCATTTCCTATGTCACATGGGAGAGCATGCAAATGATCAATGCGTCCTCCCTGGATGATGTACATGCTCTCCCACATGACATAGGAAATGCCAATGCAGGGCTTCACCATCAGTGTGGCTGGAGAGGACTTTACATTTAGAGGGATTGGGTGAATCAAGATACCATAGAGTCGCCGGCAGATACTGCAAATGGAGTCAGCAACACGGAAATGGTCTACAGCACTTGTTTACAGGTAAGAATATATATATATTTTTTTTTTTTAAATGGCTAATTAATTACATTTAATAAAAGTTAGTAAATAAAGGTTTTTTTTTTCTTCCTGGACTGTTCCTTTAAACTAAAAGCACCATTAACAGCATATCAATCAAGTTCTTCAAGAGGTCACATGGTTTATTAAAGGGCTGGTAAAAAAATTGCTATTTTCATCACCCTCACTAGTAAATTTAAGTAACAGAAACAACAAACCAAATTTCACACACTATAAACCCACAAACAAACAAAAACTTATTTCCATCTCACAACAGAATAAAGAAATGAAGAAGAAACACAAGCTGTGAAAAAGTTTATTGAAACAATAGATACAGTAGCCGATTTAAACTGTTAAAATTGAAATGACGAAAATCGAAAATTGATTATATGACTGCTATATATGTTGATTTCAATATGTTCAAATGTTTACATAATTATTTGATATGATTGTTTAAGTGAAAAATGACAATAAAAACTTAAATTAAAAAAAAAATTGCTATTTTGACTGGCATGGCAATTATTCCTATGCACTCCATGTAAATCATCTTGAAAGTTGAATTTCTTAATTTGTATTGGTGCTAGCGGTCTCTTCTGGTTGCAGCCAAAATGGGTTTAATGGGGCAATTGAAGCATACAGAAACAACAAAAGTTTGAGGATAAACGTCGCAAACCACAAGGAAGCAAAAAAAAAGAAAAGAAAAAAAAAAAAACCCTCAAATTCAGCTTCAAGTATAATATATTTTTCCAGTACTATGTAGGAACAACTGTCATGCCATTTCAAATGGGATACTCTTTTTCTGGGGTTACTGGTCTTGACTAGAGTTAAAAGCCAATTATCAAGAATGAATCAGAGAAAGTAAACTTCATAGTTCCATTATACACCATATGATAGAAAACGGGACACAGCATAAGTGTGCTCTCCTATTTTCTACTAGGAAAGGAACATAGCTTTCATTTAAATGTATTAGCAAACCTTTCAACAGTTTGATAACATACCAGAATTTGAAACAAGTTCAATGTCATTGCCTTCAAGAATCAGCTCATCTTTTTGGGCTTGAGATAGTGAGCATTCAACACCTAAGTAAATAGAATTAGTTAACATGGGTATAAATTTGTAAATCAGCAGTAGTTTAAAAACCTAGGCCTGTTAGATCATGTAATACACTTCATAGTTACATTACTGCTTAAAAACCCCACACAAAAGGAATTATGCATATGTCATTCTTCGTACAGCAACATTGTCAATATCCTATTATGTAAATGAGTCAACTACTGTAGTGCAAATATGTGCAATTTATTACAATGTGGGTTTTTGTTTACTATAAAAAAAGACGAGTATACTTACAGTCATAATAGTCACCCTTGGCATTAGCTAAAAGCTAGCAACCAATAAGGGAAAAAAAACTGTTTATAGTCTGGTGTAGGCATACAGACAAACTGCTTCTCTAAGAAAAGGTCACTAAACCTGGGCAGCTTTAGCTGGCACTGGAGATATTCTGGGGCGATTGGTAAATATAGCTTCAGGTACATATTGGGCTATTTGCATTAACTTTTTACACATCACATCCATTGTATTTTGAAGTTACTGTATTATTTATGCAAACATACATCCATTTAGATAACATTTTAAAACAGGAAATAAAGCCAAAATTACTTTTAAAGATCTCTAAACAAATTGCTGAAAAGCACTATTCACACCTTACTGTTCAAAACTAACAACTTTCCAATGGTTTCAAAAGCTTAAGTATAACTCCTTGATGGGCCTGACATTTATAACATATGAACATGACAGATGACACCCTCATTTAAAATGGAGGAAAATGCCTGAAAAATTTGCTAAAATAATGTACCTAATGTTTATTAGGTCAACTCAAAAATAAATAAATCCAGTAAACAAGCTGCTGCCCAATGCAACTAGACATCCTAATAATTTTAGGCAGTTTCCTTGGTGCAGCAGAGCATTACTTGATTAATACTGTACTGTTACACTGCAGACAGAGATCTTCTACAATCCATATTTAGAGTTTTCATACATCCCTCAAATTTATACATGCATGTATTAAACAGCAATTTTCTATACCCCTACCTCATGCTGCAGGGTTAGTTGACGCATTAGTCAAAACTAGACAGGATAGTTTAACTAGTTATGTACAGTAAACCAAGCTGCATCTGCAGAAAAGAACTTAAACTCTAATGGTGAACCATTCCTGTAGAAGCACTATATGACAAAACGGTTGACAGACTGGCAAATTGTTTTCCAACATTACTTTTCCTTTCACACATGCAGAGATGCCAACTCTCTAAAGCGGGAGAAGACAGTTGTATGAATATCATGAAAAATTTTAAGGCAGCATTGTACACTCACCTGGTCTCATGCGAACCCTGCGGATATATTTTTCACCCAAGAAGTTTCTGATCTCTACAAGAGATCCACTCTCTTGAATGACAACGTTGATTGGAAAGTGGGCATACACAGATCTCATTTTGTACCGAAACCCCTAAGGTCAAAGAGGCAATGTTAGACATTTGCACCGCATATATACTTTGCTAAAAACAGGATTCCTTTTCATTGCAATCAGTTGCTTTTGATACCATCCTGTTCCGTGTTCCTAGAACCTCTGCTTAGATTACCCCTACTAAAAACTTGACTTCTATACATACAAAGCTGGTCAATGAAGTGAATACATCAAAATAGTTGGTGTTGGATATGCAGAAAGCAGTAACATACAATACAGAATGAAAAAAAAAAAAAAAAAATCAGTTTGCTCAGATAGTTTGACACAGTCAAACAGTAGGTCACAGGTAGAAAAGTCTCAGGTAAAGGATAGAAACTTGCAACTGAACAAACTGCCTTACCCTTTCAAAAGTTAAACAAACATGGTAAAACTGTAATATACCAAACTTTTTAATGTAAGGATGAAAATTTAAAAAAAAAAAAAAAAAAAAAAAAAAAAAGATATTGTTTCCAGTAACAATGTCCAGAGACTATTTACAATACTCTTCATTGTATACCATATGTATTAAAGCACAATTATTAATTTCTTCCTTTTAGCCAGGGTCTGCACAGTACAACCCACACATCTTAGCAATCACACAGTAATACCACAATAAGTGACAGTAGTCAGGTTCTGTTTTACCAACCTCCATAGCAAGTTTCAAAGGGTTCATTGCATACTATTGAGCAAGTGCCCCAGTTAAGTGACAGGAGTTAAGGGGTTTGTGCTTCACACAGGAAGCCGCAGTAGAGATTTTGTTTCTTAAGGTTAGTAACACAGTTTTCCTCTATTTTAAATTTGTGTATCGTCTTACTTTGGATGTAGTACAGATCACAGATGCATGTTTTACATTCTCTCTGTACTCCATTACATAAAGGATCAGCTGTAATACTGTTACAATACATCCTGTCCAAACATAAAAACAACTATAATAGGAATAATGGTTAATAGGGGGGAAAAAAAAAAAAACAACAACAACTTACCAGTGTCACCCCTTTCACCATATTTTGTACATGGCTACAGATGGTGCGTACTGTGGCCAGCTCCTTTCTGTTACCCCACCATTTGTCAACTCGAAGCTAAGGAAAAATAATGTGGAACCTCCATAAGAGTAAGTTTTACTAAAGAAGTTAAAATTCAATAAAGTAACTATGTAGGTTTTAGGAGAAACAAAGGACAGGGCCACACAGAGACAGAAAAATAGTACTTGTTTCCTCTATAGGACAGCGGTTCTCAACCTGTGGGTCGAGAACCGCCCGCAGGAACCCTTCTTATAAGGGTTCCTGCGGGTGACGTTCCGGCCAAACGTCACCACGTGACGCGCGTACGGGATGACGTTCCGGCCGAAAAGTCACCATGCACGGCAACGTCAGTGCCGGGGGTCGCCACCCCCAGAAGGTTGAGAACCGCTGCTATAGGATATACGACCAGACCAGACTGTGTATAAGAAAAGTGGTGGGATATCTTAAAACCAGTAACACCAAAAATGTCTCAAATACATTAAGGACTGGTGTCCTTGGCAGTGGCTTCTTATAGAGCAGTGGTTCTCAACCTTTTGAGAACCGCGACCTCAGGCACTGACGTCACGGTGTGACGTTTCGCCCCGAACGTCATCACGTACACGCATCACGTGGTGACGTTCGGGCAAAACATCATCACTTACGTGCATCACGTGGTGACGTTTTGGGCCGACGTCACCCTGCAGGAACCCTTCTAAGAACTGTCCTGCGGGCACTTCCGGGCTCAGCGGCGGTTCTTGACCCTCGCTGGGGTCGCGACCCACAGGTTGAGAACCACTATTATAGAGCATGTGTGAAAATATCAATGAGGCAAACACTCTGAGTGTGTGCCTCAATATTTTCAGTTTAACGGTACATTTGACAGTACCCAACCAGTCAAGCACTGTGTAATGAAGTGTCAGGGTTTATTAGCATATTAATGAGGTTCAATTTAGCAGCAATGAGACCAGCAATTTTGTAAGATAGCACCACAGCTTAAAGGTAACAATTCACTACTTTATAATATAGTGGTTTAAGTTACCAGGTCCTATACTTTCAACATATCAGTTATGGTTAAGGTACATTAATTTATCAAAATCAACAGTAAGCATTCCTATTCAAATGGACACATTTTAAAACTACAAAATATAGTTTGTTAAGCAGATTTTAAATCAATGCATCAAATGTTAACAGCTACAAATCTGGAAACATGCCAGTTAATTTGAATGCCTTTAAGAACTGCCCTTAAACAATGGGGCTAACACACTTTACTCACCCTTTTCTTCTTTTTTCCTAAAAGGCTCAGTTCAACATTTATGTGGTTGAATTTTTTCCGCAGGACACCCCTGGGCCCCTTTACAGTAACAGTACGGCCCTTTAGGGAGATGTCAACTGTGAACAGACAAATTAAATGTTCAGGAAAAAAAAAAAAAAAAAAAAAACAACACAAGAAAAAATAACTCAGCTGGGATGATTCTTACCCTTCTCAGGGATGTCAACAATCTGGTTGCTGAGAATGGTCTTCATTCTTCAGAAGAGAAACAGAAAAAAAAAGTCAAAAGAGTTTTTAAAGTAGCTCAGTCTCCTCATCTATCAGCCTCAATACCGGTGTCCCCCAAGGCGGTGTCCTCAGTCCCTTTCTGTACTCCCTTTTCACCTATGACTGTACCACCATTCATAACTCCAACCTCATTATTAAATTCACCGATGACATCACTGTCATCGGCCTTATCAAGGGTGATGACATATCTGTTTACATGGAAGAGGTTAACAACCTGATATCCTGGTGTGACTCCAATAAGCTCACATTAAATACCAAAAAAACCAAAGAAATTATTATTGACTTTAGGAAAAGAAACATGGAACACAAGCACCCACCCGTACTAATCAACAATGTTGAAGTGGATAGAGTGGATAGCTTTAAATTTCTTGGTGTACACTTGTCAAATGATCTAAAGTGGTCCCTTCATTCCAGCAAGTCTATACAGAAAGCCCAACGACGGCTTTATTTTCTGAGGTGCCTCAAGAGAGCTGGTGTCTGCTCCAGAATACTTGTTGAATTATACAGGTGATCCATTGAAAGTATCCTCTCCTACTGCATCACAGCCTGGTTTGGCAATTGTAGTGCTTCCGAACACCTAGCACTCCAGAGAGTAGTCAACACGGCTCAACGAATCATTGGAATTCAGCTGACTACTATTGAAAGCATCTTCCGAAGCCGCTGCCTGTCCAGAGCTCTAAATATCATCAATGATGCCAATCACCCTAATCATAATCTGTTTTCCCTTCTCCCCTCTGGAAGGCGTTATAGATGCCTTAACTCTAGGACTAATAGACATAGAAAAAGCTTCTTCCCTGATGTCATTGTCAAATTGAACCTCTCCCTGCTCCACACATATCCTCCCACCCCCTCCACTGCAATATCCTGTCCCTGGTCCTGGATAAAACAATCTGCATTGCATGTCTTTGTATTTATTCAAATTATTGATTGTACTTTGCCTTTCTTTCCTCTAATATTTATTTATTCTTCTTTTATATACTAATTTATTATACTTGTGTTTTATATTATATATTTTTATATGGACACACTTTAATTTCGCTGGTATGTATACATGTACTACTCAGTGACAATAAACTCATCTAATCTAATCTAAAGTACAACCGTCACATTGCAAACAATTACATTCTCCAGGTAACAGAAGACCTTGGAGTAGAACAACACCAACAAATGGTAAGACATCACAACTACCACCAAAAATGTCCACTGTGGGCATGGGAATGTGTTGAGGGAACGAGATGTGCAGTGTGCAATCATGGTGTGTGGTTTAGTATGCTGCTCAAGGCTTACAAGATTCTCCTGACTGTGGAGGACTACAAAGTGAAAAAATACAACTCATTTTTTTTTTCATGGGCGCTATCTGTATATTGGGATTACAGTTGGGTACAAGTCCACTTAAAAGCAACCAAAAAGAGCTTACCACACCTCATTACATGCCAAAAGATATGATATTTGGTGCAGTTTCCAGAGGTTAAAACTCTAAATCCCCCAAAATTTCTAAAAGAAAATCCACACCAAGCATATTACATTATATTAGCAATACTAAAATATTATCCCTTAACATCAATGTGATCCATGACTAAAATTCACTTACATGTAACATGATAGTTTGCTCCTTTTTATCACTTAAAACTCATTTAGCTGTTATGCCAAAGGGAAAGGTGAGATTCACAGGTCGACCAAACATCAGCCACTTATGAATAATGACTGGCTCATTACAGGCTTCTTTTAATCTCAGCAAGGTCTGCATATTACAGTATTTTACAGTACATATATGTACTCTCTAAAGAACTAGATTAAGTTCCAAATGAACTACAAGTTTACAGTACTAGTAAAACATTCTTAACATTTCTCTGCACCCCAACGTCAGCAAACTCAGTAAGTACATTATGCATATTATATATATATATATATATATATATACACACATACATACATTCACATATACATACACACAGGCATATTAAGAATATCCATACACCAAGCAATGTAGTACAGCTGTCAGAGTTGACTTGGAAAAAGAAATAGCTGTTGAAAGGCACTGGAGTCCCTGATACTATGTACTTCAACAGAAACTACTCATGGGACAATGAATATCGTAGGCAACAATGTAGAATAAAACTACAAAATATAGATACAAAACTACCACCAAGTCTAGTTCTCCGTGTAGGAAACATTTCAGTTATTCCCACCAGCCAATAGAGTACGAGACCCCAAACACTGTGGAATGTATGAAGCTGGCCCCTTCATGTAGTCCCTCATAAAATTAAATAGTAAGGCTGTAGCAGAATCTCGCGGAAGGAAGAACAAGCATTCAGACTACTAAGCAATGCTTAGATTCTAGAAAACTCTACTCCTAAAGGCCATACAGGAAGCTCATCCCCACTCCTACTGCAGGGCAAATAAACACTATCGTTTCTAATAACTGAAACCACACGCCGGGCCCATACAGACTGCTATAGGACCAGCGATGACTCCAGATCTACAAAGCAGCTGCAGACAGCACGGATTCACTACAAAAGTCAAGGATGGAACCCGATTGCCGGAGCTTAACTAATGAAAGCGCCATATTCTTACCTCGCAGCTGACAGAGGAAAAGGAAGACGTATGTCGTCATCACGTTTTTATTAGAGCGGCGCACGCATGCTCAGTGGAGGACGCGTGGAACGTAGAACTCTAAAAGAAACGCCTCCAACTGGCAAAACGGCGAACTGATGCGTACTGTCTGTGAAAGGCGGTTATGGGTTTGGGGGTCTGTTTGTTTGTCAGTGCTGCCGATCATGTCGCCCAGCATCTCAAGAAATCGCGTGGAACTTTGTCAGTCTCTCACCCCCGTCATGCCTTAGTTGTGTGTTATTTAAAGCCCCTGCTTTGTGGCTCTGCTTGGCAGCTGGGGGGGGCTGATTAATCTAAGAGTGAATTTTATAGTCTCTAAGCCAATAAGTGACGCTGCAATATGTTTGGACTGAGGTAAATTTACTTAAGAATATTTACTAAAACTACACATTGGCTTGGCAATTAAACATACAGCCAGGAATGGTTTGTTAGTAATCGATTAGTTTTCAGGCAAAATGTAATCAAAGTTCTTCTCTCAGGGTATTAGATGGTCACTATATTTTATTTGGCTTTATAGTGTTCAGTCGCCTTACACCATAAAGGGACCCTGCACTCTGAGCTGAAAAAGCCAAAGCGACAAATTCAGAGTAGTAGACTTTGGGGGATTCACACTGTGACACATAATGCATAACCTAATTGATGTAGCAATGCAAAGTGAGGAAAAGCTTTCTGTAACTTAACAACTGCAGTAGACTGTAAAATTGGTCACATTCACAACATAGAAAAAAAAACAATCTTTGATCAATAAGCGGAGTTGGGGAAGTGGTGAATGTGGTATTTTTATTTATTTATTTATTTTGAATGAATAAAATGTTTTACTGGCTGGGCACAAAGCATTGCTAAGCTTCTAAATTGGGACAGCTGGGTAGGAGCAGAACTGAGAGAAACCTGTCCCGGTGCCTATGATTGCACCAGCACAAAATGGATTATACACAACAAAAGAATGTTGCCTATATCCTCCACCTCTAGGATTTTGCAGGAACCTATAGGAAGGGGGAAGCATGTCTCACAAAGTAGATAGATATTTATTTGTCAATTCTACATATGTACATGAGCACATACAAGTATTGA
>WMED01016931.1:0-12923 GCA_019650415.1 Pipa parva | reverse complement strand
TGTGTGTGTGTCTGTCTGTTTGTGTGTGTGTCTCTGTGTGTGTCTGTCTGTGTGTGTGTCTCTGTGTGTCTGTCTGTTTGTGTGTGTGTCTGTCTGTTTGTGTGTGTGTCTGTCTGTGTTTGTGTCTGTCTGTGTGTCTCTGTGTGATATATTTAATATCATGAAATTCTTATTAAATAAAAATCAGCCAGATCTCCGATTCAGATCTTCCTGTCTCTTAAAGCTTTAGGCAAAGTCAATATAAATATTATCCTGCGACTTATTTTTAGACAAGCAAGGAAACAAGGAACATGGTCAGCTGTTACAATCACACTAGAACTTTATGAAATCAGCTACCAAACAACACCATATTAGTGAAATGAAATACTGAATGTGATTTTAATGTACAGACTGAGCAATCTGTGAAAACTGCTCACATCCCTTTATGCTAGATTATAAAAAAAAACCCTTAAAAAAGTGCTTGCTTTCTCACTGCTGAATAGCGCCACCTGGTGATACAACTGAATATCTTAAAACAGGCTACAAGCCTACAGTATAGCTGCATTTTCTGTATATTATATAACATATACAGATGTATCAGCACTCTCCAAGAAACTTAGCATAAAATCATGAATCTTTATTTCATCTTAATTAAATTTAAAAGCACATGTCAAGAGTAATACAGAGAAAGGGAGATGAGAACAAGAATATGTGCTGGACTTTTATAACATGTAATAAAAATGACATCACAGAGGCTGTAAAATGTATGAAGGAGTAGATGCTATTCATTGGACAGAGTTCCCAGAATATATACATTTTTAAACTCATTTTACCTACACGTAAATGTTTGCATATGAAAAGAGGTAACACTTGTCACAAAAAAACAGACACGAATCTACAAAAAATGCAGTTTCTTTACATCTAAATGTTAGGTAACAGTGCACTGTGTGCGGATTCTGTCTTAACCTTTTCCTATCCAATTGAATTTCCTGTTCCGCCCATTGAAATCCTAATATTTTTGTCGAAAAACGTGAAATTAGACGTTTCATGCAATATCAGTGAATTTTATCAAAGAAATTAGCAGCACTTAGGATAGAGAAATACGTCTGTAATATTGATGTCCCCTGTCAGGGGACCAAGGATTGGAACAGAATTTTTGGAATGTCCCCCTCTAGGAGACACAGGATAGGAAAAGGTTAAACTACATGTTTGCTACAGCCTGAATGGTTCTGCTATTTTCATTCCATCGCAAGTTGGGTAAGGTTAATACTGTCCAGTTATACAAGAGACACGCTCATTCTGTATTTTTGAGAGTTTTTTCTCAATGCTTTATATCACTGCATGGACTTGATGTCTTCTTTGACAGTTTTCTTAGTGATTAGCAAGGGGGTTTTAGCATTAAAAAGGCAATTGTTGGTTCAAATATGGAGATAAAACAATTCTAAATGAAAAAGTGTACAATAGAGTATTGTCATTGCAAGAAGCCATGGCAACCCTATATATGAAAAGGGCTGTGATTAAGGATTACAATAAAAAGAAAAAAAGCTTCTGAGATGGGATTATTTTTAAAATATAAGGATTGAATAATCCAACTGAAAACAGGCTCCTCTTGCCTGCCACAACCCATTCAGCTGCTGTTACAGTCACAATCACTCTAGTAGTTACCCAAACCTCACAAATTACCTGCCTAAGCCAGATACTACATGGTATCTGCAATGGATCCAGAGAGAAGGATGCCAAAAACCTTGTCACCTGTTCCCGCTGAGACTATGGACTGGAGAGAGTAAACCAACAATCCCCTGTGTTCTGATCTTCTCTGCAGCCAAAATCTACCTGCAGGTATTGGCAGGTGTCATCCCGCCAAAGCCCGTACGTATTTTACAATTGGGGAAATAGTATTCTATTGCACAGCATTGTTAAGCAGTTGGAATGTGAGTTCTACGTTGCCATTTTAGTATCCTTAGACACAACACGCCCCACTGGAGGCCACAGAACCATGTGTATATCTCACACTTTAACACATTATAACTGAGTATAACCAGCAGGAAACAAAATCAGCATATTGATGGAAAAACTCACGTCCTTATAAAATTATTATAAAATCTAGCTCAAGGCTGCTTTTAAAAGTCTTTTATAAAATCTGAATGTACTCCCCCTCACATTTATTATTTGGACTTACAATCAATGTTTTCCTTGGAGCTATAAATAAAAGGCACATACTAACTTAAATGAACCACTGATCAACTGATGAACAATTTTGCCAGAATAGAACTGCATAGTATTGAAGCACCTTTAGGATTCTATTTATGTATTTAAAAAAAAACAAAGGAACAGCCAGGGACATTCAGAGGAGTTGCAGGTGAAACAACATTAGATATATTGCTGAATAGGTTATGTTGGAATATCTTTACTTCAGTTTATTCTACAAGATCCATAATTCCCAACTTCCATGTAAACAACCCTCTGGAAAGCAGCGTGGTGACATTGTGCTCATGCACTTGTAAACAGAATGTTTTGCATTATTATATCTTTGGTAGTGAACCAGAGCTATGAGATGCCTGCTGCTTTATTCTGAGAATACTAACTTCATTCTCAGGTGATAGTTACTAAAGTGCCACTCAGAAATACAACACTCTAGAGGGGTTATTGGCTAAAGTGAGAATTTGACTGTCGAATTCCCAAACAGCGGATTCCCATAGCAAATCCAATTTTCCTTAAAGAAATTGCAACTGTGACAGTAGCAGTCTATTGTGACCGTGTTTAGCTGGCAAATTCTCACCTTTACGGAACAATTTGGACTTTAGTCGACAACCCCTTAGTTCTTTATTCCTACCAACAGGTCTCTTGAAGATGAAAGCAGTCTATAGATGAAAGCACTGCTATGCTCAATCTCAGTATTACGTGTGGCTGCCTTTAACAGTATAAAGTATACTTCTTTATACAAAAAGGACTAAACAAGTTTCCTTGTGCCCAACAGTGACCCTGCAGTCCAGAGAGGAGTTTAGATTTCATTAACACAAAAAAGTAATGTAGTTTGTAAGCAAAACTTAGAAATACTAACATTAGTATACTGTAATGAATTCACCATGACAGCTTCCTTAGACAGATGAATTCTATGTTGGTGCAGTAACTGTACTTCCTGTAGATGTAGAGGATGCCCCTTTTATAATACAGTCCTGGGTATAAACAGATCATGGGAGAAGTCGCTCTACATAATTATAAATAGTTATTAGGTCACCAAATCAACTGTGCCTACTCACTGAAGTATTGATGCTGTAAATTAATTCACATTGTACTTTCTGATCATAGTCGGGTGAACAACAGCAGTGGTGTACTGCAGCAAGTTTGTCATAAATATATACAGTATATTGTAGCTAAGTGATGTCATGGAAATTGTCCAAAGAAGATGATCTGCCAAGATTTTAAAGAGGTCTAGATCCAGGAGCAACTTTACAGGTATCAGTCTCCACTGTTGTTGGAGTAGTGCACTAAGATGGTATAATATACCTTGTACATAGGGTACATTATGTCTAGCCTGAATCTCAAACTTTAATTCCCCTTTAATAGGGGGTAATGTCACTAATTTTTTATTTCACGGCCTTGTACAGTTAATGTGTCAGTGTTCCCTCCATTTAAATAGGTTAGTTTTGATAAATAACTTTTTTAATGTTCCTATGGATGGTAATGATTCATTAATCATGCATGGAAACCTGTGTCTTTCCATCTGCTCCTACTCAGCTGCATTGTGCAGAATTTAATCATCTCCTATTTAAACGTACACAAACCAAAGACATATGTTCTGGTTTGTAATGTACATCCCTGAGCTGCAATGTATCTCACTTTATTTTACCAAAAGCCAACGCTATCGATGTTGTTTGCAACTCACAGCTCCCTTCCTGGGCACAGATAACATTTTACTGGTTGTTAGAGTCCATTAACCTAGCAACCAGCTAATGAGTTAACTCTGCCCTCTAAGAGGATTTTAAGGGCGAAAAAATATATGCACAGCATGCAGATATAGCAATCTATTTTGCATTCTCCTACTTTGGGCACAAACTTGCAAATCTAAATCTTTCAGGATGAGAATCATTTTTTGAAAAACATTCCAATTGCATTTTCTAAAGTGAAATAAACTTTGAATTAAATACCATAACACCAGCTTTTCCCATTTCCTGCCCATTTGCGCTCACCTTTGCCTGGTGAGCTGGTGGCTCTCTTTTCTTTTGCTAAATTTTCCCTTCTTGCACACAGGCACCTACTGTATAAAACTCAAATAACATTTGAAATTTAATAGAGACCACCACATGATCGTGTTGGAATAAAAATACTTTTTAATAGAATGTGTCTCATCAGTCTCTGTGTTAAAAGTTATTTTAACAACGCTAAAAAGGATTTGTGCACTTTGTTTGGTAGCCCTCCAATTTAGTTTACAAAAGAACAACAAAAGCTTTTGTAACCAACCACTCAGTGAAAGAACAAGTTCCTTCCACATCTGTGTTGAAGGGAACACCCTTTCACATACATAACACAAAACAACTTTGGCAAACATTAAGATCCTTTACAAATCAACAAACATCCAGTCTTTTCATTCAGAAAACTAGTAAGTGGGAATTTATCAAAATTAAATTCATCAAGATGTGCAATTGTTACCAGAAATCTAGTAACCTATACTAACCAATCAGAGGTTGGCATTCAGTATTTTAGCAGGTCTATACCAGTGAATGCTAACTGCTTATGCTACAGGTAACAAGAGAGATGTTTATTGCATATGTTTAATGATATAATGTCTAGCATCTTCTGATAAGCCGGGTATACAGTTCGTATCACTGGCTAATTCAGGATCTCTTCGTGAAGAGAAGGCAGGGTCTTTCGCAGGATTCCGTAAAACGTTTGCTCCATCTCGATTTACAATTATTCTGGCCAGCTGAAAGCTCCGGAGTGCATAGAGTTTTCTGCTAGCATGCAAGTCTGAAATTTTTATTGAAAGCTGATGCCCAGTTGCATTAGAAAGATGGCCATTCTTCTCGAACCCTTGGTGGTCACCTATAGCGTAAAATGCATCCAATGCATTTCGTATTTGGATATCATCTAGACAATGCTGGTTTGTTTGATCTGAAGATTGGTTAGAATATGACAGAGCTGCAGGGCTAAGCGCATCTCTTACCAGGGGAGAAGGAGACAGCAGTCTGGCATTTCTTTCTTGTGACCCTGGAAAAAAAAAATCAAATGAATCTATGTACAGAAATGACAAATCGAAATACCATTACATTAGCAACTTGTATAAGCGAGTCTGAACAGTTTATATAGATCATCTCAACGCTTGCAAACTGTGGAGTGTCATCTGATAATTTGTCTGCTGAACTCTCAATACTCAGTATGTATCTATCATTTATATAGCACTACTATATTACGCAGTGCTTTGCAGAGATTCATCATTCAGTTCAGTCCCTGCCCCGTGGAGCTTACAATCTAGTTTCTCTATTCAGTCACACACAGACACAGATGTATGTTTTTTGATTGTAGGAGGAAGCTCATGCAGGTGCTGGGAGAACCTACAAACTCCATGCAGATGAAGTCCAGGGTGGAATTGAACCCAGAGGTGAAAGGCAGCAGTGCTAACCACTGAGCCATCACACTGCCCCAGTAGACTTCAGTCATACATAGAGACTTGCCAGTTCCTGTTTATAATCCCTTTTACAAAAAAGTTGCCTCTTGACAATGCAAAAATGTTTATTTTTCCTCCGCAACAGCAATTGTAATTGACTGGAACTAATGAGAGCATATGTTTCATCTCTACGCCGTGGGAGTGATATGATTCTGTATTGCAATACATTTAACTGGTTGCTTGGAGACAAACCTTTGTTAATCTTCCATACTTTCCGCAGGGTGTCTTGTTTAAATATATATGCCGAGGGGCAGTCTGACTGACTAAAACTATTACAATACAAAAATTCCCTTAAGAAATATTGTTATAAACAGAACAATCATATTCCTCTAAATATTATCGCAAAGTGAAATTTGTAGGAACTCTTTTACAACTATACATAGAAACAGGCTGTGAATAAGATGCGGCAATAACTGTTCACTGTATTTGTGAGCAAGGAGTTATAATAGATACTGGTTTCAAAGTCTGCATAAATGATGCCAATCATGGGTGAAATTAAAAAAAGCATTTGGGGCGATACTACCAAGTAAAATACCTCCCTATCCCAGGGCTTTTCCCTCCTGTGTGACCGCTATTGTTCAGTTCCTGTTGCATTTTTGGAGTTCTAGTGAATATTCCTCTCTATGAAATGCTAGTGCGTCACTGCACAGCGCAGAGTCGTTACTTTCAGTGTGTTTTCACAACCAAGTATTTTTGGCATTTTTTTTTGCCAGGAAAAAGAAGTGGAGTAAAAGTTGCCCGTGTGAACCCGGCCTTACAGATTATGATTTTATTGTTTCAATTCTTTCAGATCCTACTTTTAGGTTGGAAAAATGAGGCTGCTTTCCTAATACTGTTTCAAGTATTTGTAATTGTCTGAATCCAATTGAATGAAATGATATTTAGTCTGTAGAATCCGCTTTTAAGAAAAATGAATTATTTTAAAAGGAAATTACGAAAAGAAAAATTTGACAACAGGTCATTCCTTTGCAACTTCATGAGGATAAAACAGGTTTCACCAACTGTTTTACCAAAAGAGGATGAGAGGGTGCATGAGAAGTGGGCTCTTACATGCTGGTGTATGTATAGCACCTACTAGCTGCCCCAAGAATAGGATTGCCACTGATGTGATCCGTTACAAGATAGCCGAGAGTGGGAACAGAGTTTGGAAGACACCATTGGTAGAAATTACATGGATGGACACGATTCTTCCAATGCAAAAAAGGTAATGTAATGGGACCCAGGCATTACTAGTGGTATAGAATTGTTTAAGCTGTCATTTGACTATTGATAGCTAACCCAGTAAGGCTGAATTGTTGCGTGGGGCCCTATGACACTGAATTTACATACAGTAATTAGCAGGAGTTTGTCTCTGTAACTGTGACACAAAAATGTTCTCTTGAATTTACCAATTTATGCATTGTGCCCTGGACATACATTTGATGACCATTGAACAACTACTATTAAGTGGTGTGCACTAGTCTACAAATGATGTTAAAGTGAACTTGAAAACATATATTTAATACATGTAAGCAACATAAAAAAATCCTCAAATCTGGTAATCATCACCATTTGGATAGTTGATTTAAACATAGGGACACCCACATTTTGAGATGTGTTATATACTTGTTTTATGTGCTATACAGGGGTATATAGGAGTATTTATATGTGTATTTTCATTTACTGATGCGTTGAATTTCATTTGCATGAGCCAGTGCAATTAAACTTTGTATTTATTTATTTCTGTTACTGTTTTGTAACCCTTAAAGTTATCTATTTGCAAAGAGCCTATTTAAAGGCACTGAAATTGCAACATCCTACAGATTACAGTACTATGACAACTGCAAGTAGATCATGTAGTGTGAATGTGAGAGTGCAAGTGTCAAAGAGAACAATATAATATGTTTGCATGCAAGCAGTCGGAACTGTGGGGTCCCCAATGAACTACACAAAACACTGTTTTGTATTTTTTTAACAAGCTAAAAACAGCTTGTTTTCATAAGTTCAGAATGTAACTATTTTTATCTTGACAGATCTAATGAATATTCGTACAGCCATTTGTCTTCAACCATTTTATATCACGAGTTTGTAGCAGTATTTGTGAATTAATGAGTGACATTTCTACTACTATTTATTATTAGAAAAAAAAAAAACCATGACAAAACAAGCTGAAATATGCATGGTCATAAATTCTAGATTAATTTTGCAACAAAACACTATAAACACATTGGATGCCGTAAACCTTTCACCACCTGCAAGGAAATTCCTTTAAACAAGACTAAAGACGATAGAGTTTTAATTTGTCAATTCTGTAAATTGCCTTTAACTCTAAAAGGGTTATTCAAAGGGTTAATTCAGTAGCTGCATAAATTGAAACAATTCACCCATATTGTTGCAAATGTATAGCTCTGTATTTATTAACTGTTAATTATCTCAGCAATAAGGCAAATGGTTGTGAAGTGCTTTTTGAGGGTAGTCTGGCAAACAGGAATGTAGGAGTACTATAATAAATTCAACCTAAATTGGTGCATTATCTTAAAGCAGTGGTGGCAAACCTATGGCATGTGTGCCAGAGAGGGCACTCAGAGCCCTCTCTGTGGGCACCTACGCCATTGCCACTGCTGCTCCCAGCAAGCGAACGATCCTTCAGTATAGGCTGCAGAACTAACCTGAGAGTTTTCAGGTCAGATCTTCAGCCTACATAGAAGGAACATTTGCCCACAGGGAGAATTTAGCTGCGGCCAGAGCTCTGCCCCGATGCAGGCACTGATGAGTGACGCCATCATCGGCACTCGGTGGCGAAATGGTTCGCCACTACTGTCCTAAAGTGATGTTGTCTTTACATAGACAACATACTAGCAATATGCATTATTAATGTAATGAACAACAATGTCACTAGTATTGTTGCTGAAAGGCAACAGTTGTTTTTACATTGATTTCAACAGTAGGCAATTCGTAGTTCATGTTAGTACTTCGTTGTAATATTTTCTAAGCAATTTGAGCTAAAGGTCACTGGAACAGAGTAGTCAATTGGGTTAGTAGCCTATACTGTAACTGCCAATCAAAAGGATAAGTAGCTGATTAAGAATAAGTCATAAAATCCAGTGCTAGTGCTCCAAGAGGTGAGATTTTAGTTTAGTTGCAAGTTAACAAGTGTAAGGAGCTTCAACCTAAACTCAGTAATTATAAATAGATGTTGCCTTTCCTATTAGCTGGGAATGTAAAATACCCAGGAATGAATTCCACTATTGACAATCTAATGTCAAACCTATTGTCTTTCTGAATGTTCTGTAAATAATTACAACTTGATATTTTAATACAGTCAGTGACTCTAGAAATAATCATATAACATTGACATTGCATTTTGGGTATCCCTTGTCCATCCTTCCATTAACCCTCACGTTTAACTACTTCCTACCCCCATATTACTTCTCTGACCACATGTACCTAAACCTTAAACTTCTCTTATCATCTCCCATCAAATCTCCCCCACTCAGTTTTAAATCTCTTTTTGTCACTCTTTTTTTACTACCCCCATTTTCTTTTTTTAATATCTCTTAACCCCATCCTAATCCACCCCACAGGCTTTTTAATCTCTCTCCGAACACCACCCCTCTAACCTCATTTGGGTTCCCTGATGGTGTTACAGAAAGGCAGAGATTATAGTCATACTTGTCTTACATGTTTTGTATTTACAAGTCTCCAAATAATCATCTCTATATGATCAGATACATAAATTATCTTCTGCTCTGTGACTCTTCTTAATTATCAGTGGGTGTTGCCTAGGAGAACTGAGTATCTGATTTTTATTTCTTTATCTTTAGTAGAAAGGTTTAAAAAAAACAATGCACTTTTCAGTACTCTGTCAGTTTTACAGTGTTATGTAAAAAGGATAAAAATAACAATTATGATCATGCAAGGCAGACTTTTAGAGGGTTTGAGGGATGTTTAATTAGAAACATTACCACTGCAGGCAAACACCTACTTCAGCACTGAAAATACCACTTTTAAATTAAAGATCATGAATTTATTTTCAAGCAGATGAAGCAAGTGGGTACTGATCAATCCTAGAGAGAAGTGATTTATGTGTAGCAGAATAAAGGAAACAATCAGTTCTTCTTCATTTGCAGCTTCATCTTAAGTATGATTACTATTTGTTAAAGCTGGAGAAAAGTCCTGTTCATTATTCTGGGGCACTGTTGGCATGAAAACCCCAACTGTACTGTTCATCTGACTACAAAAAAACAGTGACAATACTCTAAATCAGGGGTTGCTCAACTGCTGGTCCACAGGCGGCATGGTACCAGGCCACATGATGTTGATGTGCACACAAGAAGCGTGTCACACCAACCCCCCCGGACCATCAAAGTTTTGCTGGATGGAGAACTGATTGGGGACACTTCTGTGCTAAATAGTGAATATGCACATTTGACATGCTCTTTACTAAACATTCCCCCCAGTCTCTGTTCAGCAGTCCCTGAGTTTCAGTATCCTTGTCATAAATGATCAGTTCCAAAGTCAGCACCCCTAGTTAGAGGGCAGCTGTTTCTGTGCCTTTGTGTTGCTCCTATTGTATTACTGTTCAGGTGGGTTCCCTTTCAGGAAAGTGCATACCCATGAGCAGGAGTTAAGAATTAAGACCAGAAGCTTCTTAGACTCTGCGCATTAGGTTCAAATAAGTGCTAAACCCACTGTCGGAAGAAGATCCACAAACCAGTCCCTCAGGCCCCTAAGATTGCAACAGTAAGCTTGGGCTCCTTGGGGGTGTGACAAACAGATGTTAAAAGGATGTCCTGGGTGACAATTATTTGCAAGTGGGCATTAAATTGGAATTACTGTCACAGTTATGAGTAATAAGTCTTGTTTTTCATTTTAATAAGATCAGTTACACAGCTTAATAAATGAGTACTAAGCACACTAGGTTTGATCAAGACAATTATTATGCTACTACAATACA
This sequence comes from Pipa parva, assembly GCA_019650415.1. NCBI lineage: Eukaryota > Metazoa > Chordata > Amphibia > Anura > Pipidae > Pipa > Pipa parva. Next base: position 2,343 of record WMED01016931.1, on the reverse strand, counting down.
CCAGAGAATACAATGAATTATTTACCAAAGATTATCAAACTATCTTACCTGTATTTTCATCCAAGAGCACAGATGAGGCAGGAGTTAAAAGGGAGTTTATATCATTTTCCTGTTGTTCTTGAGGATCACACTGCTGAATTTTATCTGATATGTCATAGGTGTAGGAGAAATCCAAGACACCTGAAGATTCAGCAGAACTGTTAGACAGATGCACCTGGCTTGGAGCATTTCCTAAGCCTTCCATTCATCTAGAACAAAGAAAGTCTTAAGTTTAAACAAAACACTGATGTGTTGTACAAGCCAAAAAATTCACACACAAATTTAGCAACCTTTAATGCAGAATCTGATACACAAAACTATACTCTTCTCAACAGATGCCCATCTTTGGCCAATCAAAACCTTTGGGAGGAGTCTAGATTTTAGTAAGGGCCACACCAGTCTTTAGGTACTGTCACCAGCTACATGGAATGTGAACGAGAACGATAGTGCAAGATGTTTAGCATCAAGGTAATAAAAACATCTCCTTTTCACAAGCACTTTTACTGTAAACTATAAATCACATTCCAAAACTGATAAGTACACAAAAAAAAATAGTTAATGTATTAAAGGTGGTGATATGTAGACTAAAGATCCTCTCCAATAACAGCACATATATTCCATACAAATTCCCTACTCCAGTGGTGGATAACCTTTTCGGCCTTCACCCAAAGTGCAGACGCTGATTGACATCATTACGCCTGCATCAGAGAAGAGCTTTGCAGTGGCTATCCTACTGGCGATTAAGCGCTCCTTCAGTGTTAGCTGTGGATCTGCTGCCTGCACTGAAGAAGCACTCGCTTGGGATCAAAGATAGCAGTGGTGGTGACACGTACCATAGGTTTGCCACTGCTGCCCTACTCCCTAGCTCACATGGGTGGATTTTCTAATGCATTTAGAGAAGAAAAAAAAATAGCATTTGGGGTGGTACTTCCATGTAAAACACCTCACTATCTCAGCATGTTTCCCTCATGTGTGACCACTATTGTTCAATTCCTATTGCTACTAATCCTGTAGCCTTTATTGCATTGTTTTATGCAGTCAAAAAAAACGCGACATGAAGCGTCCTAGTGTATATTCCTCTCTATGAAGCACTGGTGTGACATTGCACAGCTGGTAGTCATTACTTTCAATGTTTATTAGCGTGGGCGTATTTTCGCCATGCGTTTTTTTTTTAAAGCAGAGTAAAATTCGCCAGTGTGAACCCTGGCCATGAGGGGTAGCAATGAGACATTGAGGTGGTTTAAATGGAATTACCACCCCGAACCCCAGCCTAACCATTGAGCACTTTGAAAGATTTGTTTAGCACAATTAAAAGGAGGTCATTGGGAAACAAAGCCATATAGTGTTAACTTGCACACTCCATGATTAGTGTAATAAATGATGTGCGCAGTAGAAAAAGGTAATAAAGGATAACGTAAGTGGTAGTATGTAAGAAAGAATCAGTGGGAAATGCATGGTTATTCACTTTAAAAGCCCACATCAAACTACCTTGATGGCGTGAGATTAATCAAGTTGATACACCAGGGAATATTTGAATTCATTTTGATCAAATGCTCATACAAGAAAGGGAAAAGGTCTGGTAGACACTAAAGCATTTATTAGATCAGAAACTATGAAGAATCTCTTTTATGGAAAGGCTCACAATACTGACCCACTGTGTATAACATAGGCAGCTAGATTTAGCACTAAAAGCAATAATACATGAGAATAAAGCTGTAAATGCAGGTACATCATCCAATATACAAGCACAGCAGAACAGAAAGAAATAATATTCCCAATTTAAAATGATAGGTACCACTTTGCACGAGTGCAGCCGCAGCCGTCAAGGAACCAACTACTCTAGGAGGTAGGCAAAGACAGAGTAGTAGGTAAAATAATTCAGGTGATAGGAAACACAACAGGGAACTTTTGAGAACCTGATATAGCTTAGAAGTGCATAAGTGCCTGAGCTGACAGTTATTTAAATCTCCCACTGCTGCCCAGAGCCCTCCTGGTGTGTGTTGTTGCCTAGCAATGATGTACTTCAATCACACCGCCCCACTCCTAACACAAGGGGGTGCAGAATTTTCATAGTGTAGTTATCTCCAGATCCATACATCAGCCCTACAACAAATACACCTTTTACCTTGCAGTTGCCCTTTAAAGAGGACATGATCCTTTTCACTATAAAGCAGGGTTGGGTCTGAAATGTGAGTTGAGTCTATTACGCTGTGACTATTATGTCTCATGCAATATTCCTGTGGCGAAGCAGGTCTTGGGTCAGATAACGTTATTAGGTAAGGATGCAAGTGCAAGACAGGAGGG
>WMED01016930.1:0-13152 GCA_019650415.1 Pipa parva | reverse complement strand
TGCGAAGTGAGGCGAAGGATCCGGAGCTCACTTCGCACATTGCTGAATTACCCCCTAAATCTCCACTATGAATTATTGAGCATTACACTGTTGATCAATTAAAACAATATGATGGTGCATCATTAGAATCATTATACTTCTACCTGCCTTTAAAAAAAAAAAAGTTACATAGAGCTTATGACAAATAGGTAATGTTGCTAAACATCAAAAATGTCATTCATTAAATTACATGTTTCATTCCTGCCAGCTCTTAATCAAATGATAAATAGATGACACTATTGCCTATTCATTATTATACATAAAGGATGCTGGATGGGAGCTCCGGAAGATTAAAGGTACTTCACACCGGCAGATAACCCGTTGTTACTTACTGATTTATATAGAGTTTCGTTTTGCAGCCACAAAGTGTTTGAGAAACACTGGCTTGCACACTGCAAATTGCAAAAGATTCCAGATTTGTCTCATCAATGCAGTATTGGAGTGGTCCGACAGGCCCCTCTCCTCCCGCGTCGGGCTCATCGTCAGCAAGCGCTCCTGGTCGCCCGCTCTCGGTGGTCCCGCTCATCACCAGTCTGATGCTGTATGAATGCAATTTTAATTGTTTGTCTCTTTTACAAGCAAAGCACCAATATATTTTCTATGTGTTTTCTAGGCACCATTATTAAGCGGCTGGATTGTTATTGTCACTAGAGCTCCACCTACTGTTTATTGTAAGTATGATTTTATCTTTCCAAATAAAAGTTCTTCTTGTATGTCTATTTTTGGGATATGTAGTATTTGGGAAAATCTTTCTGCGTCCTCTGGTTCTCTTAAGATGGCGACTTTGCCTTGGTGTCTTGCTATTAGAGCGAAGGGAAATCCCCACTTGTAGCTGATGTTATGAGATATTAAAGTCCCAGTGACCTCTTTTAGCAATCTTCTCTGATATATTGTGGTGGGTGCTAAGTCTTGGAATAGTTCTATGTCTGTATCTTCTATTTTAACTTTTTTAATTTGTCTGGCTTTATATAGGATTTCCTCCTTGATTGCGTAGTTGTGGAAGCAGCATAGGATGTCTTTGGGTCTATTTCCTTTAGGGCCTGCCACTCTGTGTAGTCTATCTAGTTCTTAACCTTGTTTGAGGTACTGAACCCACCATTTTCCTATGCACATTCACCGAACCCTTCTTTAATGATAAATCACTTGACCTCCGTTTCAGAGGCTCCGCCAAACCCCTGAGACTAACCCCGGTTAAGAACCACTGATTTAGAGGTTTAGGAGTTATAAACAGTACCGGAGCAGTGACATTAACTTTAAGGGGTGCAGCAGAAGTGGCGTGACCCCAAGATTACCCAAGGATATAGGAAATACCACTGGAAAACTTTACCTCTCATAAAGTTATCTGCCTTCTCCCCAACCCCACTTTCTAGGGATGGAAGGGAACAGATTGTAGCAGACAGGGAAGAAGGATATTGTTACATTCCTGGTAGGAGGGAATAACCTATAGGATCCTACCAGAAGGCAATTCTACTCCGCGGGGAGGGCTAGTATACAATAAAGGGAATTACCAGTGGGAATGTCAGTGTGAAGAGCTAGTAAGAGTAGAAAATTCCTCACTCTCCCTCCGTTGGGCTTAGGGCTCTCTAAAAAAAAATCAATTAAAGAACCTGTTATGTTATTTAAGATCTTTCATTATCACTGCTTGGAGGATATTATTGGCACTGACCAACCAATTTTTTTTTTGTTTGGTAAGTTATGACTATAATGGATAAATGCCTGTAGCTTACAGCTTTGGTCTTTTGCCCAAATAGAGGGTATCATGCAGCCGTTCTAGTCAGAGGAGAATGAACAATCCCCTTTCTGTACGCTGCAAGTGAGCAGAGAGGAGTTGGAGACCATAGCCTCTCGAGAACTTGTCCATTCCAAGTTATGCTGCAATGAGCAGATAGGGGAGTTAAAGGGCAAGTTCTTACTTTAGGAAGTGTTTAAGAGTTTTCAATGTAACTGAGGACTGGCCCACTCCCCGGAATGCTGCAATGAGCTAGAGGAATTAACTATGGGCAAGTCTATGTGAATCCCAGTACCCATGAAAGATCATTCTATCTGTACATTTATCATCAGTGGGAATTAATATCTCCTGAATACTGGTACTATTAAACTAATTGCTGCATAGTACACAGTAGGCGTGGAGACATTGACGCTATGCTTGGCTGCTCAGATCAGAAATTACAAGGATCTTCACACAGGTAAACCATCAAATAACTGGTTCAGACAGATATTTAGATGTGGGCTTGATACTTGCTGTTTCACATGTGGGGACAGTAAAAATAGTAAATATGTAAGTTACAGTAACAGTAGTATGTGGCAGTTACCCTTTAAATGAGTCCTCTGGAACATGGATTCACTGATTCTGGAGACCCTGATATTCTTTCAATCACTGCTTCCAGGTAGAAAGTGCCTGAGGATGTACCCCTCTTGCCGGGAAGCTTGCAAGCTGATTTCTTCCACTAAGTAATCTATTCTCTCACACAGGGGGTTATTCATCAAAGTCTGCATTTGCCTTGCATAGTGTCTCCGCATCTGTTCATATCAATATGATTAGGAAGTTGCAAATTCACTTCTTATTCATGAAGTAGTGAAGAGCGACAGACACTGTCATAAGCATTGTGTGTTGTAGTCAGTCGCACAATAGAGAAGTTATGCGGAGGGAGAATTCCTCCAGTGAAGGGCAGTGATGTCAGTCTCATCATATCCCACTAATTGTATATAAATGAAAAATACTTATTTTTATAGGTCACCTTGTGCCTAGTTCATGTTGCAGTCGCCATTGTTACTTTTGAATGAATAGTTGCCTTATGCAACACTTGAGACCTGCCATCAACCCCTCAATTCAGAACTCTGATCTGGCAAAGGCAAACAGGTGAATTTGGAGCAGTACACTCTTCAGGATACGCCCCTTTGACAGGCTCTGTCGCATGCTGAATAGCCGAATTACCTGTGCACGTGCACACAAATTGATGCGAAGAGCTCCATAAGTCCGCAACGGGAGTAAGCATCAGAATTGGTCGCAAATTCGTCACATCACAGAGATTGTTCAATAAGCGGAGTTGGAGAAGTCGCAAATTGAGTTGAATACTGGAATTTATGCTACAGTTTGGACTTTGATGAATAACCCCCTGAATCCTTATGCTAGGTGTCCGCATGCGATCCGACACCATGGGTAACCAACCCACTGCCAATCCTTGTTGGGGTAAACTTTCCAGCTAGCTTGAACGATCTCTCCCTTCACAATAGCTTCTGTCTAAGCCTGAGAAGATGGGGTCTGCCAGCAGATAGTGGAGACCCAGGAACTGAGCTTTTTCCCACCAAAGGAAACACTATGTAAAACCTCTAGAGGTCCTATATGAAATTACAGATACTTGTTAGTTGTCTGGAATATTGCCATACTGTAATGAGAAAACCTGTTATATTATGTTATGTGTGTATTTGACCACTAGGTGGCATTGCAAACTAATTGTAATTAAAGTGCACCTGTTACCTCAAAATTTACGTAGGATTACTGAGTAGCCATATATATGCAGCAAAGAGACAGTTCATCCTCATTAATTCCTCCATTGGTTAGAAGTGCCAAGATTGATTTTAGCTGCTAATATGGGGTAAACAACAACTCTTTAGCATGACTACTCATGACCATCAGGTGCTGTCAAGTGATAGTCTAATGCGCTTTCTTTGTTTCCAAACCTTTATTATCATATAACTTAACATAAAATAATGCAATGTAAATTAACGCATTCCAGCCAATAACCATAACTGATGTGGGCGAGAAGGCCACAGCTTACGTGACAGCAACTAGGGCAAGACAGCATCTTACTTGTTTTCCAGAGTCTGTACCTAACTTTTTGCCGTCATCCTGGCACCAAGCGGTACGCCCGCGTTCCACCGTTACCACTTAATAATACTTAGGGACCCTGTGTCCCTGTGGAAATCATTATTCCCTTCTTATTCTGCTCTCTTTACCGAAACTTTTCCCCGCCTTTGACATATAAGCTGTGAAAAATGCTATTGCTTTGCTACCTGTTACTATATCTCATCTGAGGGTGGGATGGGAGGGCGATTTGTACCCCACTGCTTGCTCTTTCTTCCCCTGCATGCTCTCAGCAATCTCCACCCCTTCAATATATATTTTATTTCTTTATCCAATCATGTCCCCCTTTTTATAGTAACCTATCCCTACTCAGGTAACCTATCCTTACTCAGGTAACCTATCCTTACTCAGGTAACCTATCCTTACTCAGGTAACCTATCCCTACTCAGGTAACCTATCCTTACTCAGATAACCTATCCTTACTCAGATAACCTATCCCTACTCAGGTAACCTATCCCTACTCAGGTAACCTATCCTTACTCAGGTAACCTATCCTTACTCAGGTAACCTATCCCTACTCAGGGGCAGTCATGTGCCTTCCTCATTATTTCTTTTTTCGGAAGGCATACTTTCTCTTAATGAAAGGAACATTTTATAAGTCCAGGGCCATAACTTTCAGCTGAGCTAAAAAAATAGTCCCCATTGTTTCGTGTGAGGTAATCCACACAGGCTATTGTCTTTTGCACCATAGACAATAATCAGCCTAATTAAAAACAGCTCAGTTGATCATTTTCAAACAAAGAATACACAGTCATTTCATGAGCTATGGGGTAGGACAAAAACAGAGCATTAGAATGGTGTATGATAAGAGTGTTAGTATATTTTAAGGCAATTCTAAAGCCTTTCAGTCCAAGTAGTCACTGTTATTTGGAAGTGAGTAAGAGGTATATTTGTCAAGGTTTGTTAACAAAAATTCCATTGCTTTTACAATTTTTCTGCCATGGGCAGTGTGGTGGCTCAGTGGTTAGCACTGCTGCTAGATTGTGATTTAAGGGATCTAATTGGAGGCGCTATAATGTCAAACATTATTTAGCCACGCTCACCTGACTCAGTAAAGAAAAGTCGGGTACATTTTTATAAATGTGTGTGTGTGTATATATATATATATATATATATATATATATATATATATATATTTACATAAACATTTATTTCATTAATAGACCCTAAATTAGTATTAGTTTTGAGGTTACAGGTGCACTTTAATGCCTGCACACAAGTTAGCTTTTCTCTTTAATCTCCAGCATTTCATTAATGTAAACAAAGCATGGCTAATGAGACCAAAAGGTCATCACACTGCTTAACCAATAGCAGTCAGGCAGCTTTTTCTTCTAGTGTTTAGCAGTTATATCACACACATTTCCTGGTGTGGGAGTTTATCAGTGCACAATCACTCATTCTGCTTCAGATGAAACATCTACTGGGGAGAAACGCTTTTCACTAAGGTATAGTACTGCATATGTAAAGATGTAATCACACTATAGTTCCCCTTTATGAAACTTACATAAATAAGCATATGATTGATGAATTTTTTAAATGCTTATTTATTAAAGTGTTTCTTATTTTTTTATCTTAAGATCTGGTGCTGCTATAAAGGCTTCTAATGGCCTGTGCCGACATTGTGTATATACAAGCATACATACATACATACATGCATAGACAGACAAACATACATTTAGTATTGTAAATTGATTTTAAAAACACTGAAATGTCTATAGTATCCTGGTTTAATTAATTTACAGAGCTATATTCACTTCAGTGACTAATTGAAGCTTTAGTAGTAGATCAGTTAGCAAATAGACTTTGTATTATTTTCGCATGGCTACACATCTATAGGGTTTGCCTTTTATAGCACTTTAAAAATTCTGCACAGAAACAAAAGTAAATGTATGTAGGTATAATGTTATTTATAAAGTTCCACAAATTTACACAGTGCTGTACAATTCAGCAATACAAATACAATACAGACATGGGGAAAGTACATTACACAATACAGGTATAGTATCACAAAGATACTTCACTTTAAGTGCCAGGTTGTGGTTGACACAAGAGGTTGGAGGTCCCTGCCCCATAGAGATTACAATCTAAATGTACATGTACTTTATGAATTAACATTATTCTAGCATTTCTCAGAAATATAATGTAGTCCAGGTATTTCCAAAGATTGACCTCCAGCTTACACTACACCTACCAGTTGGGCTTTCCTTTTGTAGCTGTTTAAAACAACAAGAAAACATTACTAAACTACATGTTATGTATTGCATTATAATCACACACACGCACACACTAATACATCATGCTGTATTTCATGTGGCTACCACACGATGACAGTATAACATAACATAAATATAAGTCCAATGAACAGAATTGGTAATGCTATAAGAATACAAAATAAATTTTGGGCACATTTTCTAAAGTCGAATTGCTTATCCCTATAAAAATGAATTTGGTTAGCGCTGGATTTAGAGATATCGATAGTATCGCCTAATTATCAAAGCACTGGAAGGCATTATCACAGTGGATATCTCTGTGTATCGATATCACCTGATTTAACGCTGTTCTGCATTATTTACTAAGATAAGTGTTTGTTTTTTTTGGCTATTTCTGTTGCTTAATATATCGCCACTCTCTGGGTGGCGTTATCCATCACTTTCAATGGGGCTGTAGTCTGGAGTTATGTTTTAAGTGTAACTTATCGATATACACATGGATATCTATATCGATATTGATACCTATATCCATTCCCATAGACGCAACCGGTACCACTGCTTCTACAGATATCGATATCGCTGGGATAAATGCATATAATGCTCTAGCAGTGCTATTGCCGCTTAATAATAAATGGCCTATGGTGATATCATCCAATATCGCTAAATCTATGGCGATATCTGGCGATAAGAGAAATGCAACTTTATTAAATATGCCCTTTTTAAAGTCTTTATTTAGATTTTATAAATTAGCACAATGAGTAGAGTCTCAGTCGAATACAATTTCATTGAAACTCCTTACCTTTAAATATAACATAAAGCTATATTACATCTAATGTACTGAAAATGATGCAAGTAAAGATTTCTTCTTTATGTACAGAAGGCTGATTTAGGGCTATGGAATACAGATCTATTTTATCGGTATGTGAATCTATTGGAATGCTGTGGCTCTTATACATCCACAAACACTTCAGACTACTCCCCAACACCTACACTTACTACAGTAAATCCTACATGTGCCTGACCTATGACTACTATATAGAATTAAGGAAGTTAGAAATCAGCATCATGTGAAGGACTGCTGAATTGTGCTTTAGTAGGGAAAACTAAGATCCAGGGGGTTATTCACTAAGGTGCGAACTTGACTGTTGAAATCACAAACAGCGGATTCCCATAGCAAATCCGCTATAATTTCCACATTGTAAAGTTGTGACAATTTTCCCATAATAAAGTCGTGACTGTGACAATATTCTCATTATAAAGACGCGACTGCGACAGTAGCAGCCTATTGCGACTGTCTTTATGTGGTGAATTCACACCTATACGCAACAATTCGGACTTTAGTGAATAACCCTCTCAGACTGAAATTTTAACCAAACAACAGTCTGGGGTTACTAAGCAGCAGACATGGTTAGCAGGCAGTTACTCCTCTTGCTATTGAGGCAGTTAGACTGCATGGAAATGGTAGCATGTAAGTGAAGCTCCCCAAGCTCTCCTGTTCTCATAAGTGAACTGCACTTCAGACAGTCTTGCATATAAATACATAACAAGCAGTTCCAATCCTCTCCGAGTGCCTGTCCCTTATGGCGCAATGGCACCTTCTGGTGCAGCCAGCTGAAAGCATGTGATTATCTACAAGAAATGAGCAGTACACATTCATATTAATCAGTTGAAGTTTGGCACTGCCAGTTTGAATTTCACTGGATTTTGTTTTTTTAAATGATCCACTTCTCCATATAAACCAGCAGTAAATAATACAATAATACAGAGAATGCATAAATTACAGGGGTGTACTTACCATTGCAGAAAGGAGGCAGTTGCTATTGGGTCAATGGCAGGAAAGTGCTCAGTGTTTCCTCAAAACTGCTGGAAACAGGTAATTTTACTGCAAAATAACCAGGAAAGCCTTTGATGATTTTATGTGGCCCATACTGGTGTAGCACAAAGTCTATACTGCTGGAGGGGGTAAGCTGTCTTGGTGATTGCCCCCTTCCTTTCCCCTGTTCTGGCATTACAGCATTCTCTCCCCAGTGCTCCCTTCTGCTGTCACTTCCTGTGAGCCCCTCAGCTGACAGTGGCATTTGAGAGGAGTGCTGGCAATGTGATAGCTGAGGGGAGCACTGCTAAAGTACTGCGGCAGTCTTTAAGAGAGAGGAGAGCTGGTGCATAGGAGCGGAGCTGCACAGTATGGGGAGAGGGGGTTGAGGGCAGCATAGTATGGGGAAGGGGAAGGTATGGGGCAGCAGAGTATGGGGGATGGGAAGGTGTAGGGCAGCACAGTATGGGAAGGGGAGGCACACTCAGGGGTGGTCCTGGCCCTATTGGCGCCGTGGGCCCCCCCTGCCCCACGACACCCCCTGTCCTGTGCCGCCCCACCCTTGCCCTGCGCCCCCCACTAACCTCCAACAGTGTTGCAGCAACACACCTCCTCTGATGAGGTAAGCTGAATGTGACGGCGATCCTTAGATGTTCGGGTCTTGCCGGCAGCTACTGAATACAGCCGACAAGACCCAAAGCAGCCAAGGAGCACCGTCGCATTCAACATACCTCATCAGAGGAGGTGCGTTGCTGGAACATTGTTGGAGGTGAGTGGGGGCGCGGGGCAAGGGGGAGGAGGTCAAGTTTAGCGATGGACGATGTGGGTGACAGTGCCCCTCAAATAGATTGCGCCCTGGGCCTTTGCCCACATTGCCCATCGGTAGAACCGGCCCTGGGCACACTATTGGAAAAGGGTGGTTGGAACAGCACAGTATGGAAAAAAGAAGGGTTGGGGGCAGTATAGTATGGGATGGTGTTAGCACAGTATGGAAAAATGAGGGTTTGTTATAGAAAGAAGCTTAAAAATTGCTGTGGAATAGGGAGTACTGCTGCACTGTATGGGGCACTATGGGAGGGGTATACTGCTGCACTGTACGGGCCACTGTGAGGAGGACCTGCGGCACTGTATTGGGTTCTATGGGGGAGTAAGACTTCTGTGGAGGACACATTTTGGCATTTCAGTTAGGGCCCCATTAAACCTTGCCCTGGCACTGACGGCAGGAAATGGGTGGTGCTGCCATTCATGTCAGATTGGCCTGCCAGAATACCTGGAATTTTAGAATGCTACGCACTCCATAAAAGAGTTCAAAACAGGTTTGGACATTTTATTTCAGTGTAAGAACATTATAAGTTATGGGTAATAGATAACTGGATCTGGGATCTTGATCCAGGGAATTATTCTGATTGCCATATTTGGAGTTGGGAAGGAATTTTTTCCCTAATATAAGGATAATTGGCTGTTGCCTCACGGGTTTTTTTTACCTTCCTCTGGATCAACATTGCAGGAAAATAGGCTGAACTGGATGGACTTGTGTATTTTTTCAGTCTTATAAATTATGCTGCTATGTTATTATATGGAGCCACTGCCGCACTGTACTGAGGGGAATTATATATAGAGGACTATAACACTGCAGTGGGTATTATATGGGACCACTGATGCACTATAATATTCCTTATTATACTGCAATATTACACTGGTTGGGAAGAAGGAAGGCTGGTGATGTTACTTAGGGCCCCATGTGCTCTTAATCCAGTTCTGATTATGACTAGTGCAACAGAAAATGGTGTACAGAATATCTGAATTATGGGATCTGCACATTCATTACAACACATTACTACAGTTCAATATCTGTTGTTTGCCCTATTGCTGCACAGACACCTTTCAGATAATTAGAGTTTTGCATAATTTATGTTTGATAATAAAGTTGTCCATTAATTATGCAAGCTTAGGGACACATTTACTAAACAATTATATCAGTAACAGGGCTCCCAACAGTGTGTGAGTGGGGGGGGCACTGTTTTGTAGGGGTAGTGTATATATATATATATACATACACACTGGTCAGTTACAACTGGCTAATTTACTTGATGATTGTAATTAAATTTACAAGAACTAGAGATAAATGGAGAGCTATATAATCCTGCTTATTGCCAACCACCAGAGGGCTCTCTTTCTCTTTACAGTTAGAAGAGTTACATGATAATTTCCATAGTAAAGTAGCTTATAAGGCTGAAAAAAGACACAAATCCATCTAGTTAAGCTTATTAAACTGCAATGTTGATGCAGAGGAAGGCAAACAAAAACTATGAGGCAAGACCCAATTTCCTCATTTTAATGAAAAAAAATTCCTTCAAGATCCCAAATATGGCAGAATAATTTCCTGGTTCAAGATCCCACCTTCAGTTATCTATTACCCATAACTTGTAATGTTCTTACAGTGAAGGAACGCATCCAAACCAGTTTTGAACTCTTCAATGGAGTTAGCCATGACAACTTCTTCAGGTGGAGAGTTCCATAGTCTAGACCAGTGATTTTCAACCGGGGTTCCGTGGAACCCAAGGGTTCCGCAAGGACAACCCAGGGGTTCCGCGACACACTGGTTGATTGGCATCATTACCCGGCTCATCAGAGAGATCTCATCGATCTCTCTCTGATGAGCCGGGTAATGATGCCGATAGCTACTGATTCGATCTCTGTCCCTGCTAACAGTGATCTGACAGTGATCACTGTTAGCAGGGACTGAGACCACATCATTAGCAATCAGCATAATTACCCGACACATCAGAGAGAGATCGCAGCCTTGGATCCTCCCCTCTGTGACCTGTCTGGTATGTAGACATCAGTGACGCCACGCGCTTTATGCGATTTCTAGGGTTTCCGGGTTTCTAGGGGTTCCTCCAGAAATTTTATTACATCAAAGGGTTCCCCATAAGAAAAAAGGTTGAAAAACACTGCTGTAAGCAATCATATTATTTACAGGGTTCTCTTTTTGACATTTAAGGCACTTCACTCAGTTGTCCCTCCCTACATTTCCTCACTCACATGCCCGTACATTCCTCAACATCAGCTGCGCTCCTCCCAAAGCAACCAGCTTTGCATGACACACACCAATACTGACCTTTCTCATCTTAAATCCTTTTCTCTCTCTGCCCTCCACATCTTGAAATCTTTACCCCTTTATTTTCGCCAGAAACATTCCCTCTGCACCTTTAAAACCAAACTGAAATCCTACCTTTTGGAGCACTAGCACTGATATTTATCATTGACTTTTATGTGTATATTTTATTTAATTCTTAATTAATTATTTATGCTTAATATTTGTATTTATTTATTTATGTATTTCAACACATTGTTGCAGCTCTTATTACACTTGTATCTGTGTATGTAAGTCTTCCCCATTTAGACTGTAAGCTCTTCAGGGCAGGGACTCCCAACCTCTTGTATCAACCACAACCTAGCATATAAAGCAAAGGATCCTTGTAATATTATATTGTATTATATAATGCACTTTTCCCATGTCTGTATTATATTTGTATGGCTGAATTGTACAGCGCTGCGTAAATTTGTGGCGCTTTATAAACAAAATTATACATACATGCATTTCCCAGAATTCAAAGCGTTCAAGACCCACTTCCTCTGACAGCCTAAAAAACTGTCAGATCAGACCTTAAATGACAGAAGTCAGGTATGATTGTTATCTCACAGAAACCACTGACAAAAATGATAAAAACACAACTTATAGGTAATGTTCAAAGGTCTTTAGATTGGTGGAAAAAAAAAACAACAGGTGTCAGTATCACTTTAAGGTCCTTGGGTTTAAATTGTATTAGTATAATCATCTGGAAGGTTTTAAATATAAAATACTGAAATACAAGATTATATAAACCGTATAATTTAAAAAATAATTTTGAATGTTAGTTTTCTATATTGAAGATCTAGTTCCTGAACTAAAATGTTTATCCAGTAATCTGTGTTTAAATCAGATCCCAAGGATTTTTCTTGAAATGAAGGAGAAATATTTCCATCTGCCCATTGTTAATTTGAACCTGACTGTAAAGAGCTCCATTTTCACTGCTCTTTCTGCTTTGGAAAATAAGATGACAAGCTGTCAGTTTGCTTTTCACAATATTTTATACAACTGTTCAGGTGTCAGTTTCAACATTGCACATTACATAATTCACATCTCCCCTATGTGTCATATTAAAGCATATAATTACACTCAGCTGCACTTGCTTTCTTCCCTTTCATGAAGATGATTCATTTTCTGACTATTAGTAGAAATCCACATTGAGAGTTTGTGCGGCAAATGCTATTTATAATTCCCTTAGCTCTACAGTTCTATATCTGTGGGAAATGTTGTAAAGGAGAAACCTAGCACTATTTATGTCATTTGCTATATTTTTTCAGTTTGGTCAGTGTCTTGTAGCTATTGCTGTCACCATTGTGGATTTCTGTTTGAACCTCAGTAGTCTTAATTTTTTTTTTGTATCTAGTTGTGATCAAACAGCATTATTTTTTACAGGCAATAAAATCACCTTTAGATGAACCTTATGGTGTGTATAGGAAGATTTGGATTTACTAGGAATTCCAATTCAAGAACTTCTGTCTCTACTATTGCATTTTGGGGTGAGAGGATTTGAATGTATGGATAAAAAGAGCACGATATGCCTGTGTACTATGTGCAATCTTATTTTTCCCTCTAGTGGAGATTTATGCAAAAAGAATTTCATAAACGAGCTGCTATTATGGTATGACAGGTCATGTGACCATAGCTAAATAAGTCACTGTTCAAAGAATAGGAGGGCCAGCTGGACTGTAGAGAAGATTTTATCCAGCCTACCTGTGGAAGGATCCAGATATGGATCTGTTTTTAGAGGCCTAAGCAATCAATTTGACTAGTTGCAGGCTATCCAGCTCCATGGGGGGTTCTTGTGAAAATGGGCATTTATTCCTATGTTGTTTTGTGTTTTTCTTTCCTAATGCCAAATTGATGCAGCGAAATCATCTAAGGAAAAACAACACAGGAAACATTCCTAAAGTAGAAGGTGTGTGATTAGTTTCAACATTATAAACTATGTTACTATGTTAATCCTCAAGCATCCCCTAGCTAATAGTTAGCTCAGTGATTTTCAACCGGGGTTCCGTGGAACCCAAGGGTTCCTCAAGGACAGCCCAGGGGTTCCGCGACACACTGGTTGATGGCATCATTACCTGGCTCATCA
>WMED01016929.1:0-13152 GCA_019650415.1 Pipa parva | reverse complement strand
GTGAGGCGAACAGTACGCAGCTCACTTCGGAGCTTAGTGAATTACCCCCTAAGTGTGTAGAGGATTTTTGTACCAGGAGGGAAAGGGGAGGAGGTGAAAACTTTGGCTTATATGGAAGATGTTGTAGTCATGTGCAAAGATTCTAGAACTATTAATAGAGTGACTTTAATTGCTAACAATTTTAGTGTGATATCAGGTTTAAAGGTAAACTTAGATAAGTCGAAATGTGTTTGTTTTGGTAAGTGGTATAAGGATATCTAGTGTATGGTAAATGTTGTAAATGGATCTTTTAAAATTTTAGGAATTATTTTTAACCAGACGTTGTCCGGGGAGGAGGATTGGGAAAAACTCTTGGGGAAAGTAAGGGAAAAAAAAAAGTTTTTGGAGGGTAAGAGATCTGACTTTGGAAGGTAAGATTTTAATAATCAAGGCTTTAATTTTACCAATTTTATTGTATGTAGCAATCATTTTTTTTTACCTAGTGAAATTTATATGAAGCGATATATGAGAGAATGTTTTATGTTTTTATGAGGTTCTAAAATGGAGAAGGTGAAAAGAGAAATTATGTTTAAGGATAAAAAAAAGGAGGGAGGAGCGTCCCAAGTATAAAGGAGTTTTTCTCATTAAAATATATTGCTTTTTATCTTAAATTAATGAAAAAGGAATGTAGCGCAGCAGATATGAGATATGGAGGAGGATGGGTTTTTAGAAAGTATGGTTGGTCGGAGGGGGATAACAGTAGGCCAGTTTCATTTTATCCTACAAGGTTTTATATATTTTTAGAAAAAATAATAAGGCCATATGAGTTAAAAGGATATGATAAAGAGGAAATTATGGTCTAAAAAAAAAGTGGCGTTAGAATTTAGGAAAAAAGAATTAAAATGTCAGGTGGAAAGGTTTAGGGAAGAAATGTCTATAGAAGTGTGGAACAAGGTTTTAAATAAAAATCTGACCAACAGTCAGAAGGACTTAGGTTGGGAAATTGTTCATAATGTGGTGTCAGTAAAACAATTTCAATATTTAAGAGGATTAATCAGGAAACCAACTTGTCCAAAGGAGAAATGTGGTCTAGATGAAACCGTGTTACATGTATTCTGGACTTGTTCTTTTGCACAGGAGGTATGGAAAGGGATGGGTGTGTTTTTAAAAGACACAGGCGGTTTAAAAGAATTAAATTATGATATAGTTATGTATGGAAAAGGTATTGAGTTTAGTAGAGGGAATGTTGTGAGAATGTGGAGATGCATAAGTTCTGTGAAAGAGTTTAGATCAACTATTTCTGTAAGTGAATGCATAGGTCTTGCTTTAAGTATTATTTATGTTTATTATTTATTGGATAAAAAAGTATTGGGTGAAAAAGTAGACGCTGAAAGGAAGATAAAAACATGGCATAAATATAAATAATTGATTGTATTGTATTTGTTTTGTTAAAATGAATGTAAAATGTTTAAAATCAATATATAAATCATTTCTTTAACCACAATGATGCAAACTCATTTAACTTATTTATGGATGATACAAATATGATCCAGTTGAATTATAAGTTAATACAAGCTGAACGGTTTGGAAAAAAAATTAAAAAATCATAGCCAATTTAGTTTAACTGAGGCGTGATTATTGCTAATTGAAAACTTTTCACTGTGAGAGGGTTTCTAGCTGGGGTTATTCCTAATTATTTCCATAGCGCTACTATTGCAGCAGCGCTATGGAAATAATTGGCTTTTAAAACATAGCCGCATACTTGCCGGTTATGATTTAAATAGCTGCTTTGATGTTGCTGTTACCCTGGGATTGTGGGTGGTATGGGGGTCCCAGGGACCCTCCAAAAAAAATTTGTTCCACCAAATCACCCTAAACTTCAAATTCATTCGGAATCGAACTTTTAGTGAAATTCGGAACAAATTCCACTTTGTCCGAATCGATTCGGCCATCTCTAATTCAGGTGTTTCCATAACTTTGGATCCTTGCTCTAGTTTGTTAAGTGTTGAACAAGAGGTGGACATAACTCTAGGATTAACGATCCTAGAAAATATTAATCTAACTG
Source organism: Pipa parva (assembly GCA_019650415.1). Classification (NCBI taxonomy): domain Eukaryota; kingdom Metazoa; phylum Chordata; class Amphibia; order Anura; family Pipidae; genus Pipa; species Pipa parva. Next base: position 11,108 of record WMED01016929.1, on the reverse strand, counting down.
AACTGAAGGATAAAATGATATCCACTTTTAAAACTAAAAGGGAGAAGCCTCTAGAAGAATATGTAGAAATTATGAAAATCTATAGAGTTATACTCTACATATTTCTGAACCCACATTTATACCTAGAGATTTACTTTGGCATATATGTTCTCAGTAAAATGTAAGATAATGAGAACAGATACTAAAATATTTCCATAGGGGTTCTGTTTGGTGATTTAAGTGAAATTTTTAATTGGTATTCATTCTAAAATGGAATTTACTATGGAGTGTTTTTTCTCCTCTTTTTGTGATATAGTAGGACTCCATATTTGGGGTGTAGACATAGAGTGCTATTTTTTTTTTTTATAAACAAGTTGAAACAATTAGACCAGGGGTCAGCAACCCACAGCTCCTCAAACTCTTTGCTGCATCTCTATTTGGAATCCAAGCTCTTAGGGGAGGGGCTAATACTGCTGTGTGCATGGCCCAATCACATTGTGGCCCAGCACGCTCAAACCTAAGTGGGTTGGGAATATTATCTTCCAGTGGGAGAAGAAGCAAAATGACTCTCATCATAAAAATGTTTGCCGACCCCTGAATTAAACATAGGACTTTTACAGGACTTTCCCATAATCTTTTTTACTAAGGAGGGATAATAATAACTATCAATGGCACGGTAATGATATGTTGCAAGGATTCCAATATAATTTTTTACCCACGATAAGCCAGTGTATATTGTCGATATGAGAGTGAGTTCACGCAAGAGTACGTGAACTAAATACTTCCACTGAGAGAATTCAAGCATTACATTCCCTACAAAATCAACAGGCTAATACAATTTTCCTGCATCAGACATTTTAAGGGTAAAGTTGAAACCTAAAGAACTATTATTTTCCTATCTGGTCATTAAGTAAAAGTTATAAATTAGTGGATTGTTATATTAATACACTATTCTTTCCCATTTATGTATATGAATTCCAAAAAAAGATTCAGAAGGTAGATATATTTTTGTAAAAATGAAGATCTAAGTGGTAACTTTGGCAATTTGCCCTGAACACCTGACAGGTTTCTCTGCTGGTGTAACTTACAGGATTTTAGTCAGGACATGGTTATTTTTGACAATAGACAACATTTGAAATGTTCAACTAGAAAATCTCGGATAATATATTCTGTAATAAATAATATTGAAAAATAAATACAAAGCAACTAACTATCTGTTCCATAGTGTATTTTTACACCCTCCTCCACCCTCTCATTTCCAAATTATTCCACTAACAGAAGTCAAACTAGAAGCAGGAATCAGCAAACTGAAGCTGAAATAAACCACATCAGATGAAAGAACTGGATCACATCCAGAATCAGAAAAGAAACTGGAAGCTGGAACTTCAGTGGATAACCTGACTGGGAATGTGGATGGTGAATAGATGTTACAAACAAAGCAGGAAACAATGCTGAATTGAAAATGAACCTCAACAGTAATCAGGAAACATATGCAACCCAGGGAAAAATGAGTACTGCTTTGAGGACTTAGGCAATTAAGAGTTAATCACTGTTAACGCTTTGCTTAGGCAAGGTCAAGAAAAAAAAAAGATTTTAATATGGAATCATTTGCTGTGATTGGCTGGATGGTAGATTCTGGCTGACTTGAATTCAGTCCTTTACATTAAGCATAACAGGTGCAGAGCAGGTGAACTCAGAGATGCAATATTTATCCAGGGAAGGCTATAACCAAAACAACAGTCATTACTGATTTCTTTTAAAGCATGTCTGTAAGTTCACCACCATTCAGTTGGGCAATCTTGTTTTGAAATGTCAGGCTTGGTTTCTTACACTGTCAAAGTAGTTTACCCCGATTACGTTATGTGCTACTTCATTTACCTCAGCTGGATTTGAAAAAAATAGATATGAAGAAAGTTGTTTATACCATGGAAGGAGTAAAGGAAGGAACTACTCAATATATTATATCTATATTTAACATCTATTATATTAATTGTTTTATGGATATCATTCCTTTTCCAGAAAGAAAGCAATAGGTAGATTGAACCGGTTGTAATAGAAAGGTAGGTCCTTTACCGTCGTTAGTACTTCTTCACAGTTGAAATTCCTTAATATTGAGATCAGTTTTAAAAAAAATTGAGATAAAGTTTTGAGGAGCAAATCAAAAAATACTAAGATGCCTTGTGTCCCACACACCAGAGATGTTGATCTCAGAATTTAAACTGATAATATAAACTAATTAATATAGTAATATTATATAGTAATATAGGCAATATCCCTTTTTTTTTTGAGGAACCAGCAGGGCTATGTGATTTTGAAAGTTATTGAAAATGGAAAGTCACATTCAAAAGGGCAGTGCAGTGGCTCAGTGGATTGCACTGCTGCCATGCAGCACTGGGTTCTGGATTCAATTCCACCCTGGACTTCATTTGCATGGAGTTTGTATGTTCTCCCTGCACCTGCGTGGGTTTCCTCCCACAATCCAAAAACATACATTTGTGTGTGTGACTGAATAGGGAAACTAAATTGTAAGCTCCATGGGTCAGGAAGTGAATGACAAATCTCTTTAAAACGCTGTGTAATATAGTAGCGCTATATAAAAAATGAATAAATTGGAAAAAAAAAAAATAAACATTGTTTTTCCAATAATACCAGGATGTATGAGTATACTTGAACTAAACTACCGGTATCTGCAGGTAGGAATCTGGTTACAAAATGCAGTCTCAGACTTATGTTGGAGATATGCAAAGGAGTTATGCTTCACATATGGAGGGATTGTTAGGCAGAGCAGTATTCAAAGTAAAGGAGCGGAAAATGGCTGAATATTAACCTTTTGATTCAGGAATAGTTCCTATAGTGTTGAAATGGATTAAGGAAATAGATGATATAATTAATGTAAAAGTGCTGATACTGACAATAGTTATTTATCCCTATAAGATATATTGAAGTTAGGACCCCTGGATATCATTTCTAGACGATATTGAAAAAGACTTGTATGTTATGAGATTATATAATTTAATAATAATATGGGATGAAAGGTTGTAAAAGATGAGATTAAGCCCTATACAAAAATGTATCATAGTGAAATTCATGGAAAATGTATCATAATGCAATTCATGGAAAACGTACGTATAGCCTTTATGTTACTGAAATGTTATAGGAAGAATGTTTTTGAAGTGGCCATTGTTCTACTACCCACTGTACCTGTACACCTAATTGATTGTATAAAGAAAGAATATATAAAAAAGCAAGCAACTGTAATATAAAAAATATATCTATATTAGCTTCTGATACACGTATCATTTGGAAGTTATCATTCAGTTGAATAGATATGTCTTATCTGTTCACGTTAACACCATAGTACCTGACCAGTATCACATATTTGCTTACACTTTAGTAGTTAATTTTTACATTTTTGAAATTCTGAAATGTTTGAGAATTAAATGAAAAAAAATTCCTGTCTTTTGAGTGTGATCTCAGACTTTTGGACCCCACTGTATTTGCATATATGCCACGAGCTACCCAAGTGCTACTTGAGAAGCCGGTTCACTTGTCAGCAGTGTTAGGTAACTCAGCGCAACCAGGTGATCTTGCAACACCAACCTCCCAACACTTCTGTGGCAGGAGGTTTAAATATTAAGGGCTGCAGAGTCACAGCACTTGAGTGTTAGTTGTCAGCTCCATGTTGTTCTGGTATCTTTGAACTCTGCAGTTATGTACCAAGGACTCCTGTCTTGCTAATCAGCTTTCCTTCAAGTTCCTGCCTTAATACACCAGCATGGCGCTCTTCAGTTGCTGCAAAACAGCAATGGGTCTCGTCCTTGCAGCTTGCGAGCCAATAAAAAAGGTATTATCAAGTATTGCAGTACTCATTTATATATATATATATATATATATATATGGACAATTCAAACACATGCACATGCAAGCAATGATAAATATTGTGAATGAGGCATCTTACAAGCCCATACAGTACATATAGATACATATACTGTACTTGCAGATTTTAAAGTTATCCACTTGATTAATGTTAAGTGATTGGAAGCAAAGTACTAGGATTTAGCTGCTCTTGGCTGAATTACAAAACTGTAGCCAATAATCACCTCTTTTGTCACTGGCCTAAAACTTATTGGATAAAGATACAAATTACACAACAGCAAAGGTATACACAATGACATCACACATGGTTACATAAACATAAATAGGTCAGACTGGGGAGTTAACTGACAATCATTTTCTGTCGTTTCTTTAGTTTTTGTGATGTTTTCATGTTGTTTGCACTGTTGTCATATTTTCAGAACAAACTGGAGATTTTGAAAGAGAATAAAATTCCCAGAACCTTTTAATCCTGGTGTATGGCACAATGAGGAACTGACAACCCCTTTGTTTAATAAAAAGATTTTAAATGATTCCATCCAGCACAATGAGCAGAAAGATTTATTATGGAAAGTTACCCGGGGCAGAGAAAAAAAACACAATATGACTAAGTACAGGAACGCACAAAAGAAAATAATATTTTAAATTGTAATCATATTGATATTCATTTAACCCTCTTTGATTCATACTAATGCATTTAGAGGCTTTGCAATGGGACACACAATGAACCCCTCCTCAAATGTTGCGCACAACTGTTTACTTAAAATAAGAATGGAAAAAATAGATGTTCCTTTTTGATAAATAGCTAGTTTTTGGCTTCATAGACAGTTTAGTCATCTATAATGCCTGCAGCTTTGGAATGATTGTTGCATGCTTTTTACAGTTTCATACCAATTTCTAGAAAGGAAATAATGTAAACACATTTTTTGTTCTTCTGTCTCATCTGTCTCATCAAGAACTCCAAAATAAGAAAACAGCATACAAAAGTACTTTATAAAACCAATAAAGTCATTCTAAAAACTGTTTTGGATTAGTTTACAGCAAGAAAATATTCTCACATTCTCCTACTGGTGGACTTCCAGTAATCCAAAACAAACAACAAATTAATGGTTTGCATTTGAAGACCTGGTCGGGTGGTCAGGGGTAAATGATGATTGACATTATGGCTTCTCCAATCAGATCAGATCAGAAATATAATGTCAATCTTCATTTAGCCCCGCCCAACCCGATTCAGAAAGAAAAGTTGGGCTGACAGGGAAGATAACAGAGAAACGTTGTATAAAGGTAAATTTTTTAAAAATACATATATATTTACAAAAATGTTTATTTCATTAGTAGAAACTAAATTAGTATTAGTTTTGAGGTGACAGGTGCACTTTAACCTTTTCAATGATCCGCACCCTCTTCAATCTGAAAATACATTCTCCCACCCCCTTGAAAAATATGTTTGTTTTTTTCGCATTTAGAAAATAACATTTACTGAATTTAGAAACTTTTCACGCACCCCTGGAAATGCTTTCCCAGCACCCCAAGGGGTGCACCTCCAGTTAAGAACCACTGTAATGAATAATGTTACCAGATCATCTTAAGAACTAGGAAGTAATATAAAAATTGTATTTAACAGGGCGTGGCTGATTGCTTTGTGTTTCATTTAAAGGGGGAAATTGTGCTATAGAGCGAAAGCGGTCTTTCCAAGTTTAATAAATTATGCTTTATTAGCAAAACTGTAGTACTAATTTGTGAGAAATTAAATTTCATAGCTACACACCCCGCACTGTCACACACAGCTAGTCATGTGAGGATAGAAATACTCTGGCAGTGACACTGAGATTTGACTGATTAGAATTTTTAGCCAATTACAACATTTGGTGGGTGTGTTCCTGCTGCAAAAATGAAGTAGAAAGAACTGACAATATACTGTATATTAAAGTATGGGCATGCTCTGTATACAAAAAAATACCACGGAGAGAAAATTTTGGTCATATACAGTAGAAGTAGCTTAGCATCCATGCTCAGTTGCTTCTGTCAGACAAGACTGCTTATTAGGAGCTGAGTGAGACCATGCACACTCTTTGAAGATCAGCAACTATTGACAGACAAGGAATCACACATGACCACACTCCAAGTATGTAGAATTGCTGGTTCTTCCTTCTGCACAGTGGCATAAGCATACGCACTTACCCAAATGTTGTGATTGGTTAAAATTTTAATAAGTCAAATCACATTGTCACTGTCAGAGCTGTCCCCAAAGTGTCTAAACATGCATGGTCTAAGAATTCTCTCCTCCTCTTTAAATAGAGTAGCAGATACTACTTGAGTTGTAACACATCTCTAACAGAAAAAACTTTATTGCAATCTTAGCACTTGTCACAAAAACAGCCTTTGATAAAAGATCACATCACCAAAGCAAAATAAAAATAGACAACCTGGAAGTCCATGAGTCAGATCCTCAGAAGGTTAATCTATTGCTTGACTAACTAGAAAATAGATCTTGAAGATAAGTTGTGTGTGAAAGAAGTAACCAGTAATACCCTCTACAATGACCCACATCAATTTCTATCTGTCAGACTACAAATACTGTTACAAATGCCCAACCCATAATCAGTAGCTGGGGAACACAATTAAATATTTTAATCAAAATAGTACATCAATCCTCCTCAGTGCAAAATTCACCAAAGTACAAATTGTCCTGTAGACGCAGGAATTTGCAACTATTCACCACTTCTCCAATCAGTATTAATTTAAGAATGTTACTTTCTGTAATATAGTGAACTTGATGCTAATTTCATCAGCTTACAACAGCGACAACACTTAATACTGGGTGTTCAGCATGCGTCAAACTGTGAATTGCTACAAAGAGTGCAATCAGGAATTCTGTGATTTGTCATCTCCGAATAAAAGTGGTGAATTGGCAGCTTATGACAGGGTTCCTGTTACTATTCTTGTCATTTCCCTCAAAAGGCTTAGAAAATATGGCGACAAGCCAGCAACATATATTAGGAATTGTCTGAATGCTGCTGGCGACTAGTGAAAAATACCAGGAAGAATACTGATGATAATACCAAGGAGCAAATGCACCTAACTGCAAAATTGTCCTTTATTATATTACTACATGTACTGTATATTGCTAGTGTGTTGTAAAGATGACATCACTTATCATAATTGAATACTGTACACCTATTTATCTTGAATTCACTACAACATGCCACTGCTGCTATTCATCTGACTATGCACAGATATTATGTTGTGACTTTAGCCCACACTGCGGTATGAAAGCTCAGGTTAGTGAATAAAGAGAGTTGTCTACAATGCAGTATGGCCAAACTTATTTCAGGCTAAATTCACACTTTATGACTCTCAGTAGGACTACATGCTACTTTATAATTACTGTATTGTAGTATTACTGCTATTATTTATTTAAATTGCAATTTATCTTTTACTTGGATGGGATATGTATCAATATCATCATTTTCTTTTTTTTTTCTCTTTTTTCTCTCTAAACTTCTAATTTTGAGACCGCACCACTTTTACGAAAACTTTTTATACGCATCAAAAGTCAAGATATTAAAGTGGGTGGTAAGGTTCATACACTACCATGTAACATGGTTAACTTAGGGGTAGATTTCTAAAGTGCGAATACGACTGTTGAATTCTAAAACAGCGGATTGCCATAGAAAATTTGCAGCTGGGACAATTCTCCCATTGCAACGTTGTGACTGTGACAATATTTCCATAGTAAAGTAGCGACTGCGACAGTAGCAGTCTATTGTGAATGTCTTTAGCTGGCAACTTTACACCGACAATTCAGACTTTATAGAATAACCCCCCTTGTGGAATGTAGGAGTTATAACCTCCCCAGTAAATAGCAGACCAATGCTAACTTATCTACAGAAACACACAATGACCCCCACCCACTCATCTACACAAACATGATTTGGATATAGTGATACTAAGGAACTAATTAATCCCAATCACAACACCAGATACAGACAAGAAATTTGGTAGACCAAGGCTATTTTGCCCCATTTACTTTCCAAAAAAAAATAAATCAGTAGATCTATATAATTCCATCACCGAATACCTTTTCAACTTCTTACTACAATTCTAGATGAAAATCAGAGATTTCTTCTTCTGCTTGTGTTTTTTTATATTCATAAAGCTTTCTGATGATTTTTATGAGATAGAGGTGGGTGGGTTTCTTTTTGTGAATTGTATGTGTCTTTGTAATTGTGTATAGGTCTGTGTCTGTCTATGCCTTTGTGTGTGTACATATAATTAATCCACAGATGCAAAAAATGATTATTGCAATACTTGGTGATACTTTTTTTATTTGACTTACAGTCAGTTTAGATCAGGGGTGGGCAATTATTTTTGCTATCAGGCTGCATGAATGGATGGCTTCAGAGGGTCAGGGGGTGTGTCTAACACAGATACCTACGGTGGTTGGCTATGCCCCTCCCTCCCCCAGTTTTACATCTTGCCGCGGGGCCGGTCTAAGTAATATGGAGGATGCGGCCCCGGGGCCATAGTTTGCCCAGGTCTGGTTTAGATAGACAAGCTTTCGAGAGTTTTGTTATACCTTTATGAGTATTGCTTGAGACTTGATAAAGGGAAGATAAAATTCTCAAAAGCTTGTCTATATAAACTGACTATAGTCCAATAAAAAAGGTCACCAAGTGTTGTAATACTCATTTTATATATATGTATGTGGGTGTGTGTGTGTATATGTGTTGATGCATGTGTGTGTGTACACAGCAGGGATAGGGTAGAAATAAAGGATATTGGGGGGGGCGGGCGGTTGTGTGTTCACTATTATGTGAGCACTAGTAAAAAAATTGTGGGTAAATGAAAGCTCATTTATACTGGTGTTTTTTCCCCAGAGAAACTGAAACTGAATGTGATTAATCAAACATAAAGGGATATAAAGGGATATTTATGAAGTTTACATTGCTTTTTATAGAATCAAGAACAAATTTTTAATGTAAAAATGCGACATAAGGTGATTTTAGACAAGGCAATAAAAGCTTATTTAAATAGGCGATATTAGCATAATAAAAAAAATATATATCTCCAGCATAACAAGATCAAAACTTAGATTGTAAACTACTTGGGACAGGGACCTCCAACCTATTGTGTCAATCACAACCTAGCACTTAATTTGATGTATCCTTGTAATATTTTACTTGTATTGTTTAATGCACTTTTCCCTTGTTTGTATTGTACTTGTATCGTGGAATTGTACAGCGCTGCATAATTTGTGGCGCTTTATAAATAAAATTATACATACAAAACAACTTTTCTAATCATAAACTATCAGAATTCCTCCCTCTGTTCAGTCAATCTATCTATGCATTGTGACCAGGGAGGGTGGAAAATTGCTAGAGGAAGGGGAGTTATAAATATTCTCCCATTGAAATAGTAATCGTAGAGTAAGCTTAAACCATTTTGCATTGTTTGGTAGGATTTGAGAAAACCCTATCGGAGAGAGCCCGTAGTGCTATATCAAATACAGTACATTTTACTTTTCACCAGTTTTATTATAGCCATTACTTCATGAAAAGAAAAGGGGAGGTGACTGACAGTAATCCATTATAAAATAATAACTTCAGGGTGGTCGGCCAACATCGGATATGTCATCTGATGCTATCATTGGGTATCTGCTTCATCAACAGCGATGAACTGTTTGGACTCTAGTATCCATAGCATGTTGTCCTTTCCATAAATGAATCAATATACCTCATCTTTGTTCTTCTGGCACACACCCCAGCTCCTTTAGCCAGATGATGGATTTTTAACATGTCGCATTACGGACATCAAAAACCTGAATGCTGTCCTTGACAGCAGCCGGAGGATGCAGCTGGAAACATCTTTGTGCACTCTTATGACTATTCATGGGCGAGTGATTTATTTTCTTTAGTTTGGTGTATTTTATTGGACAGTGATTGTATGTTTTGCTAAAGTTATAAAAAGGAGCAAGCAGTAATGTTTTGGCTTTGCTGCATATGCAAATTTAATATATTTCAAAACAAAGGACTATTTTTTCTCATCTAGTTTATGCTTTGTTATAAATAGCCTATAGTGTATATTACAATAGCACCAAGCATATCAAATCTAAAGAGAAATATAAAACATCTAGGCTTGAATTACTGTGTATATTGGTGGCCTGTGACTAGTGGAAAAGGTTGTGATGTACTGCAAGCAAATATACCCACATTGCAAGTCAGTATTATTCAATAGTCTTTTAACTATTTCACTACTAGGACATTATTGACTAAAGGCCAAATAGTCGCATATAGCTATGAATTCACATTTGATTGCCACATTCCCATGTTCACTTATTGAGCAAACTCAGCAATCTAGTGAATACGCACCTAATAAAGATTTTTACAACAGTCACAGATTTACAGAGCTCTTCACATTACTTTGTATATGTGTGCACAGGTACTTTGCATATTTTGTGGCGAACACAGTTGCAGTTGCGAATTCGACAAGGTGCGGTACTCCGAATTCACCTGTTAGACTTCGCCACATCAGAGTGGGGAATTGGAGTGGTTGATGACAGGGCGCTAGTAATAAGGTCACTAATTTCTTCAGAAGTGACAATGCCAACTGTGACTAAATCTATCTACAACTAAACTTGAATGTGGTGACATATAAATAGATGTATTATTCACTTATATACAGTTAGTGGGATATGGCGAGGATGACGTCATTGAACTTCACTGGGGGAATTCACATCAGTCGTCATGACTTTGTATTCTACTTTTATTCGACTGACTTTGCAACACTACGCATGTGACTGCATCTGTAGCAGTCTCCTTGTTCGACAAATCTATCCACAGCTTCATCAATAAGGAGAAGTGAATTTGTGACTATTTTGTTAATGTAATACAAAAAAGGGGAAAAGGAAAAACCACACCACAACTACTCCCAGTAATCAATGTGGTACAAGTAAAGGTGCTAAATGTGTGGCTAAATCAGAATGAATAAGGGAAAAGGAGGAAGGGAAAACATCTGCACACTTTACAGAGGTACTAAATACGGTTAAAGTAGAAAAGGATAAAATATAACTTTTATTGAGAATATTAAAATTACCCAAATTATAATTGAGTTAAAAATCAACAATCGGAACAGGAACTAACTAGTACATTCCTCTAGTGAGTTAACCAACGTACGTTTTGCTCATCTGGGGATCTTTTTCAAGGTAAGTATTATATACTCACTATTAGTTCAGATCGAGGGGGTTATTCAGCAAG
>WMED01016928.1:0-13153 GCA_019650415.1 Pipa parva | reverse complement strand
ACAGCACTTCCTGTGTGTCACATTTTGGGCATGGCGTATATACGTATGCTGGCCAAAATGCGACACACAGAGTTCTGGACCCAGTGTAAGCATCTCATACGCTTGTGTGAGTGGAACTAGGTAAGTATGGTTACCTAGTCATGGTTGGCTTTCATGAAGCCATATTTTTTTTCGTTTTCCAGCCTTAAGGAAACTTTTACACTTTGGCAGGGTATTACATATAACCCACTGTTCCTAGGGCTAACAATCAGCCAGTGAATGAATGCATTACTTGAGCTTTGTAATAGGTCCATAATAGTCTGTGTGCTGTTATTTAAACCAGCACACAGACTATAAATGAGCATAACATTAGCAAATCATACAGGGAATTTGATAAATCCTACCTGAAAGCTTCTCCCACTAAGAGCCAGCCACCCTCCTACTTCCCCAGCAGTGCAGACGCTAATGAATGATGTCATCGCGCCTGCACTGGGGTAAAGGTTAAGCTAGCTCTGACAGCTACAGTGGGACAGATCCTGCCGATGCGAGAGGTACAAAAGAATAGATCCTCCCGGCGCGAGCGCTCCTTAAATATAGCCTGCGGATCCAACCCGAAACCTGTCAGGTCAGATCCGCAGCCTATACTAAAGAGATCTCGCTGCCGAGGGGATCTAGGAAAGAGCAGGGATGGCAATGGTGCGCGTGCCAACAGATAGGGCTCTGCGTGCCCTGTCTGGCACGCGTGCCATAGGTTCGCCATCCCTGTCATAGAATATCATATATAGAATGGTATCATATATCATATTTCTGAGAGGTTAAGCTGCTGCATATATGTATGTATGTATATTTTTATTTATATAGTGCCACTAGCTTATGCAGCGCTGTACAATCCAACAAGACAGCTATAATACAGAAAAGGGAAAGTGCTTATCGAAGAACAAGTGAAGTTAGTTACAACCATATAATCAAGAAAAAACATCACTCTAATTGCCAGGCCATGATTGAAACAAGAGGATGGAGGAACATGCCCCATAGTGTTTACTATCTAAATAGGAGGAAAACTTTCATAAACAGATAGGAGAGTACCAAGTACAGTATCATAAAGTGTCAGTTCATTAGCTTATAGGTGCCAATTAAATAAGAAAATAAATATAAAATAATTGCTTAAATATGGACATGAAAACCAGTGCTAGTGCTCCAAGAGGTAAGAATATCATTCAATACTAAGAAAGCTGATGAAATTTCATTAAACAAAAATATTCTCATAAACTATATATATGTCTATATATACAAATGTGTATGTCTGTCTGTCTATCTACCAATCTGTCTTTCTGTCTGTCTATCATTTCATGTATGTGCATTTACTTGTTCTCCAATTAAATACATAATTTAATTCTGAAAACTTAATATAATAAATCAGTTAACATGGTTAGTAATTTAGCAGAAGATATAGGGCATTTCTTTATGCCCCTGTTAATTGATTCAAATCATGCCAAAAAGATAATTTAGATAATTTAGTCTCCTATCTTTATTGACCTGATGTAAGGTCCGGTACTTACCCACACGATTCGCTCCAGCGTCGGGTCTCGTGGCTCCGCGGGTCTTCCGGGTTGCGGCCGACGCGCATGCGCACTGACGACATAATGTGAATGTCGCGGCGGCCCGCTTTTTTAATTCTTAGGCGCGATCATCTGACAGGCTCCCTAGCTATATAAGGGAGCCTGTCAGTAAGGTCCGGCGCCTGATTATAGGTTCCCTACCTTGTTATGCCTGTCCCTGATTGTTCCTTCAATAAAGTATTGTTCCCAGCCTTGCTACAACCCTTGTTCCCAGCCTTGCTACAGCCATTGTACCTGCCTTACTACAGCCATTGTTCCCAGCCTTGCTACAGCCATTGTACCTGCCTTACTACAGCCATTGTTCCAGCCTTGCTACAGCCATTGTTCCTGCCTATACTACAGCCATTGTTCCAGCTTGACTTGCCTGGTCTCCCTGCTGTTTGGTCCATCTTAGGAAGAATTCCATAGCCCTGTTCTTGTACTCAGTCCTAGGGGCCACGACCTGGGTTCCCTCCGCAGTGAAATCCTAACCTCCTTGCGGGGGCTCTAGGCAAAAACCGGGGGTTCCTTAGACTCCATGCCCTAGTGTCTGTTTGCCTTTGCGGGTTTTACGGCTGTTACCTCTTCTCCTAAACGTACAACCCTAACACCTGACTTATTAAATCTACTTTACAATAGAATGCCTACCATTCACATCTCTTGCCTTTTAAAGTTAGTTGGTGTACTTGAGCAGAGACAAATAGAGTATAGGAGATACCTTTTATTGTAAAGAAGTTAAAGATTTATAGACAAAGAAGAGTTACAAATTATTACATTTTGAAATTTTAAATTGAAGAGGGGAATAAAGAGACAATAAAAAAATATTTTGCTTAGTGCCCCATATCTCTTGTTTTCTGGTGGACCCCTGGTCTCTGATTTCCTGGTGTGCCTCTGATCTCTTGCTTTCCGGTGAGTCCCTGGTCTCTGATTTCCTGGTATGCCTCTGATCTCTTGCTTTCCAGTGGACCCCTAGTCTCTGATATCCTGGTGTGCCTCTGATCTCTTGCTTTCCGGTGGGCCCCTGGTCTGTAATTTCCTGGTGTGCCTCTGATCTCTTGCTTTCCGGTGAGTCCCTGGTCTCTGATTTCTTGGTGTGCCTCAGATCTCTTGCTTTCTGGTGGGCCCCTGGTCTGTAATTTCCTGGTGTGCCTCTGATCTCTTGCTTTCTGGTGGGCCCCTGGTCTCTGATTTCATGGTGTGCCCTTGATCTCTTGTTTTCTGGTTGGCCCTCTGATCTCTTATTTTCTGGTGAGTTCCATAATCTCTTATTTTCTGGTGAATTCCATGATCTCCTGTTTTCTGGTGTGCCCCCTGATCTCTTGCTTTCTGGTGGGTCCCATGATCTCTTATTTTCTAGTTGGTCCCATGATATCTTGTTTTATGATAGGCCCCTGATCTCTTGTTTCTGGTATGCTTCTCGTCTCTGATTTCCTGGTTGGTCTCTGGTCTTTTGTTTTCTGGTTGGCTCTTGATGTCTTGTTTTCTGGTGGGCTCTTTGTCTCTGATTTCCTGGTCGGCCTGTGATCTTTTGTTTTCTGGAGGGTCACAGCACTCTTCCTGCTCAGCCTATCCCATGTCAACAGTACTTTATTGGGCCTACAATGTTTCTTAGGCAATAATCTGTTTCTGAGTTTTCTGCTCAGTAAATTCAAGCCTCACTTCTGATTTCCTGGTGTGACCCAGATCTCTTGTTTTCTGGTGGATCCCTGGTCTCTTGATTTCTGGTGGGCCCCAGCATTCTTCTTTCTCAGCCTATTCCCTGTCAACAGTACTTTATTGGGCCTGTGATTTCTTAGGCAATAATTTGTTTCTTAGTTTACTATTCAGTAAGTTCAGGCCTGTTGCCTTGTTTTAAAAATAATAAAAAAATAATATTGAATGCATCTATTTTTTTATATCTACCACATGGACATATACACATTGGAATATGAATCTTCCATGATTTTTATTAGCTGCAGTACTTTAACTGTATTCATTTTCCCTGTTCTCTGAATTAGTACAAGTATTTGTTCTTTGCACCACAATCTGAATCATTTTGTAATATTATTTTTATGAATGACATTATTTAAATAAGTGCATAGACAAATATGCAAACGTTTTCCATAATGTCATATAATACCTAACACAGAATATTTCTTGATTAAGCTATTATATTACTTTGCGCCAAGCATAATGTAATTATTTTGTATTGCTAGCTCAGTTATTAACTGTCTTTGTTCTCTACATATTTTTTTAATTACCATTAAGGCTCCAATGCATTAGACTTTTTAGAAATGAAAGAAAAAATTACCCAGTTTGACTCTTGTGATTTGCGTGTCGTTGAGTTTGAAACATTTAAAACCTTTCACAAAACTTACAATATTCTGGTGACAATGTCAATCCTATCAAAGTCTAATACTAATACAAGCTGATACTTAAGGGGATATTCATAAAAGAGTAAAGTGTGAATTTTCACAAATTGCTGTCTAGTATTTTTAAGCATAGTCAGGTAAATAGTGTCATTGGTGTAATGTAGTAAATATGTCATAACCAGGCGTTATTGTGTGTTCAAAGGAGACAATGCCACAATAACTATAGTTTTCTATACTAATGACATCATATTAGCAAAATGCATGAATTATCATAAGACAATAACAGAATTTTGTCTCTTAAATTACAATTGTTTTTACTTTCATTTTAGTTGTGAGACAAGTAGCCACATTGCAGAAAATAAAGATCTTTTCTTATACGGTAATTATATTCTTCTACATTAATAACATCATACTGGTAATATGCAGGAACTATGATAGGAAAGAGAAATGTCACTATTTTGTGGAATTCTGGTCAATGGTTTTGAAGCTGAGGAACAGTTGCATAAATCGCACTTGTTTTTATTTTTTAATTGATTTTCTTTGGCAGAAAATTCCTGGCTCATTTTGGAACTTTATTTCTACATATTTTTTTTCAGCTTAACTAAAATGGCACCAGAATACTAACATGAACCATGTCGTAAGCCCACATTATCTGGCATAGTCAAATCCAAATATTCATGCCAGTAGGCCTTAAGTAAATTATCACTTAAACAAGATAAATACCTGAATTGTTGTTGTATTCACAGCAAATAGACACGAAATGGCGTGAAATTATGTGACTAGCGTAACACTGGAAACTGTGAGACAAATCACAGACAGGGAATTTGCCGGACAAATAACACTTTGATAAATATGTTCCTATTAGACTGTTGTCTCAGACTCAGTCAGCAAATAAAAAATAACATAAAACCTTTAGTCAGACAGAGTCTGACTAATACAATCTTACAAATCTTCTATATATACATTCTCAACCTTTTCATGGAGCGCTGACCCTAGTTTATGTAAAAACAAATATTAGATTATATACAAGAAAAAATTATTCAACACTGCAAATAATAGAAAATATTATGGCTTCTGGATAAACTATGAAAAAGAAATGTCTAGTTTTTAGATACAAGGGAGACACTGTATGGACACACCTGAAATAATTTGAATTATGTGCACAATGGTGTTTAACAAGAAAAAGCTACTGGCTTGTTGTAACACACTTCACACATTCCCTGCTAAAAGATCAATGGTCCTGTGATGTTGTCAAAGCCTGAAGGGGATGGTACATGTGACCCATCATGTCTAAAACCTACGAACTATTGCATGTAGAATTAAATGTTCATGTGAGTAATTTCCCCCGAGGATACAAAAAACAATATTAAGGTAAAAGATATGGTTCAGACTCATTTGTTTTGCTGTATTTTTAAGACCACCATTGTTTTAACTCAACCTAAGATTTCATTTTGGTATAAATTTGTTACGTATTTATAGTCAACTTCATTATATAATGTGTAACCTGCAAGTTTTGTGAATAAATATTAAAATAAACAAACAAAAGAAAAAAGCATTGAATGTAGTGCAAAATTTGTCCTGTACTGCCTCCGGGGCATAATTTTTGCAGACTAAATTAAAGTTGTTTATTTTGTCAATAACCAGCTTGTATTGCTCACTAGCTAAAACAGTGCTGTAGTCATTCTTCATTCTCTTTTTTTTTTGCTTGTCAATTTGTGATATGTAGTAAATCCCCAAACTTCACGCTCTTCTGTAGCTTCAAACGAATGACATTACCATGTAACTGAGTGTTATGTATTACCAACTATAGGGAGAAGTCACAATGTAATAAAGATTGTAAAGGAGTTCAAAAAGAAAATAAAGAGCTAACTTGGCTAATTTAGGGAGATTTTATACAAGTTTAAATGAAACAGCACCCTCTCAATCACAAGCACCCAAGATAATTATGATTTCTTTAAAAATTGATAAACAAAAATTACTACAGGTATATAGAACTGTGCAAAACTTTTAGGCAGGAATGTCTAAAAATGCAGCAAAGCAAGGATGATTTCAGAAATAGAAGTGTTAATAGTTTAGTTTATCAAAACACAAAGTGTGACCACTCTTTGCCTTCAAAAGAGCATCAGGTCTTCTAGGTACAACTGCAAATAGTTCTTGAAGAAACATGGCAGGGAGTTTGTTTCAAAGGCTTAACCTTATGATGAAGGCTTGGTCTTTTGGCTATAATAAACCTTTCATGAAAACCACTTATATCCAGACAGATAATGGGTACACCTGGGTCCTACTGGTTTCTGCTAGTTCTGAGTTGATAGCACTGCTGGACATTTTTGGATTTAAACAGGAAGTAAGCATAATGTGTCTTCCATCTGCTGCACTAAGTTTCCTAGGCTGACTACTACATCTATTGCCCTTAAAATTCCTTAATCAAATAGCAAAACATGTTGTGAACCTGTGAACGAATTAAAGGATTTTTGTTGAAGATACTTTGCTTTGTTCTCCTTTTTACTATTTGATGACAATTTGCTTACATCTTGGTGGGGATGTATGATGTATTAGAGTGCTTGGGATTTGATTGTACACCCACCACTACTCCCCTTAAAATTGCCTGTTTGTATGTGGTTCTTCAAAAGAGCTTGAAGAGCACATCTTGAAACCCCAGTCGGATTTGAAACCTTTGCCTAAGAGAGATTTTGCTGATACAGTATAACTAACTTGTGTCTTGTTTCTCTTCTCAGTCTTTCCATAGTCATTGACCCTATCACTTGGATTGATTCATGATATACTGTAACACACTTTGCAAAACAAATTTCTATTAATGAGCAATGGTCTTAAAAGTACAGCATGTGTAATGTAAATATATAGGGGGTTATTGGCTGAAGTCTGAATTGTTGCATAAAGGTGTGAATTCCCCAGCTAAAGACAATAAACTGCAACAGACTGCTACTGTCACAGTCATGGCTTTATCATGAGAATATTGTCGCAGTTGTGACTTTACTATGGAAATATTGTCGCAGTCGAAATTTTATAAATTATCGCAGTCACGACTTTACAATTGGAAATTTGTTGTGGTTGTGGATTTGCTATGAGAATCCACTGTTTGAGAATTCGAAAGTTGAATTCTCACTTTAGTCAATAACCCCCATAATCTTTATTTTATTGTAAAACTGTATAACATAAAATGAATAGTATTACCAAAGCTAAGTAATTAATTAATTGTGTTGTTACCAATTAAACCAATAAACAAACTTATATGACTGAGTATCGAATGAGTAAATAACAGAAACCTTTCCTTTTAATTCACTCATGAACCACAGCATGTGGATGTTAGCATATTTTAACTTCTTCACATTCCTTCCTGTCCGCTTTAGAGAACCATGTACATTTTAAAACTTGTTGACTTCTTTCATGTTTTATTTGAACCTATGTAATTGCATTCCTGAAAGAATAACAGGCTCCAAAAGTGATTTATATCCTGTATTAGGTGTCATTTTCGAGGAGACACAGTTAACAGTTTGGTTTAACCTCTTGATTTGTACCTTAACATGAAATGAAAATAGTGGTCAGTAGTCATTTGGACAAATTCATGAGGTGATTCATTCAAAGAACAGGAAAGACAGAGCAGTTTAAGAACAAGAGCAACTTCAATCTGTAATTCCAATTCCAACCTGTATTGCCAAACCCATTGAAAAAAGGATAATCTTTACTATATTCAGTATGTACTGTATTCAAAGTAATGAATACAGAGAGGAAAATTTATAGGCAGAAATAACATCTGTTTTAGTAAAAAAAAATGCTACTTTTTGCAAGTTTTTTTTTTTTCATTTTCATGACAACCATTTTTCAAGGACTACCAATAGTTTGGTCCAACCTTGTGAAATATAATCATTTCCATTGGCTACTGGTTGGTTCTAACCCACTTCAAAGTTGCTT
The DNA here is from genome assembly GCA_019650415.1 of Pipa parva. Lineage (NCBI taxonomy): Eukaryota > Metazoa > Chordata > Amphibia > Anura > Pipidae > Pipa > Pipa parva. The sequence continues at coordinate 5,295 of WMED01016928.1, read as the reverse complement.
ACAGAAAAAAACACAAAATGTAAAAAATAAATTAGCATCTCATATCCCACATGTCAAAATAGATAACTGCAGTACTGACATTCCAAATATTCTTAACGTGTTTAAGACCTTTCACCCTGTAAACACAAGGTGGTGCATATGTAAGAAGTGTTTAGCTAATATTATTTGGTATAACTACAAGCCTTTAGCTATTTGGTAGAAAATACAGAGTTTGGTTTTGGCAAGAAAGGAGGATTTCAACTGAAACAGAATTTTATACCAGAAAACTAAATAGTTGGGTCCATCAAGACTTTTTATTAAATGTTATATTTTGGTATGGCCCTTGAAGTGACATTGACAACAGAAGGGTCATTTTCATTTCTGTCAGTGGCTTCTGGGAGTTATAACATACCTTATTTTCTTATGTAGTGGACAAAGATCGTATAGGTACGGGAAGAGGATGCGCTGGAGATATTGAACACAGAAACAAAAGAAAAAACCCTAGCGTAATATTGTTTGGTTTAAAACAATGAATTTGTGATAGACACACAATGGTGTACAATTGGTTGTGTTATATATTAATAAAATAACACAGTGCTGGAGAAAATTGAAGTGATAGGTTGGAATTGTAATAACACCAATTATAAGAAGTACACTAATGTGTAATTAATCGTAGCAGTAACCGTGCTTGAGACAACAAGGGGGGCTTTTTTGATCCCCCCTCTGGTGGGAACACTCACCAGACTTAACTGGATTAAAAGCACATCAATATCACATCAAATCTTGGTGGATAGAGTTCGGATTCTTCTGCATGTATCTCATGAACAGAACAGGAAAAGAAATACCATGTAGTGATCCAAATAAATGAATAATAAATTTATTCAATAATAACTTACAGTTTAGGATAAAAACATCAAGCGCTTGATAGATAAAAGTCTCTCAAAGGTGGCTTGGCAGTTCTCTACGCGTTTCACCGATAATATATCAGCTTCATCAGGAGATAAGTTGCAGCCCGCTTTGAATTCAAAGCGGGCTGCAACTTATCTTCTGATGAAGCTGATATATTATCAAGTGCTTGATGTTTTTATCCTAAACTGTAAAATTTTTGCATGGATCATCATGACTGATAAGAAATAAGCTGCAAATTCCATAGATTTCCTGGTGTTACTTACATGTTGGAATAGATTAAAGGTGGGGTCACATCTGCATTTTGAAATGGAAGACTTTTAGTAATTAAAGTAAGGTGTTACACATGTAAATTAGAATGAGAAGCACTGGCATGTGGCCAGAACTCTGCATGTGGCATCCTGGCTGTTTCTGGAGAGTGACAACAGGACAGTACATTTAACATGCATTTAAAAGTAGAGCATAACAATGTGCAATACAAAGCATTAGTTTGGCCCTCCTCTAACAGAGGGAGAATAGAGTTGCAGCTCCAAATCCAATTCTGAAAATTAGTCTTTCAAATGATATGGTCTTGATTGAACAGAAATTAATTTAGTGGACATACCAGATTTGGTTCAGACCCCAGGTGGTTTGTTTGTTAAATAGTTTTATATGAATTATTTTGACATTTTACCTTTTCAAGAATTATCTCCAGGAGGTTTAGGCCAGGTTAACACAAGTGCATTTATACACTGTGCTTTTAGATAAGCGCATCCCGAAAATACATTGGCAAATTCAGGCTGGCATATCATTGGGATGTGCTTAACTTTTGTACTTACCCAATGCAGTGTGAATGCTCCTTCTGTGTTCCCGGATTCTCCTATCTTCTTGTATTCTTCATGCCACGTCCGTACACTCAGCAAATATGTGGCAAGAAGTATTCATGCACATTAATGCTAGTGAGTTCAGGTAAGTACAATGGGGATTTGCAGCAATGCATTTTTAATTTTTTTAAGTGTATTTGCGTTAGAGTGAACATCAGACATTTAATCCAACATTGCATATATGTTTCTCTTCTCTTTAGCTTGTGTTCTGCGCCACTTGTCCTCTCCTGTTGTGATTTAAGAGTTAATACATTAATACAAATTAAATCCCATTTAGGAATGAAGAAGACCTTTCCCACTGTTAGAAGCAAAGTGACAGTATATTAAACCCTTCATTGGCCACTATAGAGTATCATGCCATCTGACAGTTTCTGATGACTTGAGTTAAATAATTATCAGTCCAAAAGCGTTTTCTGGCAGATTGACTAATGCATCACCTTATGTACATGGTAGTTGGTTGATTGGTTGGCATTTCTATTTTCAAATAATAGCTATGTGCTGTATTGAGAGTCAACAAATCTCCTTTATGTGGGCAGCCAGATTAAATTTGTCTGTCTGTTTGGACAAATGAAAGGAAATGCTTATGTGTGGGTAGCATCTGCTTGGCTTGTTTTAGTGAAACTAGGGCCCTGAAAAGAATAGCACCAACCCCCCCTCAGCCTTCGGCACATCACTTCTGCAGGGTAAGGGAGCTCTATTCTCATTCTTGTTTGTTACTCTGCAGAAGTGGCAACTGTGCATAGCAACCAGCTGTCAACATGAACCATGTCATGAAACTGCGTTGCATAAAAAAGCATGTAAAATTAATTTGTAAACTGGATGAATTTACATCACTAAGCATCCTGCTACTGTTCAGCTACTCTTGTCCTGTCAAATAGCATCCACTGCTGTTTGCATCTTCACCAAGCCATGCAGATGTTTAGTGAATAAGGAGTAGCAGATTTGCAGTGATGGGATACAAATACACTACTCCCTGCAAAATCACACTAACCTCCTTTATGCTCAGGGAAAGTTGAAGGGGTTGCCAACTGGGCAGTTGCCATTGACCTCTGATGCAAAGACTTATATGTTGGTAAATAAAGCTACCTGTGCAGAATTTCTGGCTTTATTTGAAAAATATAGGAAAATTAAATTAAAATAACCCCCTTCTTACATACAAGGTATATTTTTGCTTTAAATATACAGTAGACTGCTCCCTTCTCCATAGTACATTTATCTATCTGCTATGTGGAAAATACTGTTTTCTGTTTTGTTTTGTTTTGTATATACAACAGCTGTACATGATTTCCAGATGTTCCTCACTGTACATATACCAGAGCTTGTTTAGTCTGGTCTTACCCTTGCACTTCACAGGCATTTACACTACAGTATTTTATCTAGTAATGACCACCCTTATCCAAAACAAGTTGCAACAAATCTGTAAATGTATATGTACTATGGCAACTATAAAGGTAAATTTATTCGCGTAGCATGAAGCTCGGTAACAGGTAACCTCTTCACTTAGTATAGTTTTATACATAGATACTTTAAAATAACTGTTTTATTTTTTCTTTAATGATATATTTATAATTATATATTTCTATTTATCTATCATCTATCTGTTTATCACACTAGCAGCATGCTGGTGCCTACATTTTCCAAAATCCTTGTGTTGGACTACACCTGGACCCTACTATATTTAAATTATTGTGGTGCTCCAAATATTAGCACCTCATAGAAAAGGCATCTATGTACAGACTAGGGTCACTTTAAAAAATATATATTTGCATTCAATAACAACAATATTGTTTAACATTGTCTAAGTTTAGTTTCCCATAACCCCTGAGGAACACTGCCAGTGTCACAGTTTCTGATGGGTACAAAAGAGCTTAGTCACTGTAGGGAGCTGGAAGGTCAGTCAGAATAAACTAGACAATTTCAGTGGTGGAGAAGAAGGAGGAAATGAAGACCGGAGTAGACTTAACTCTAGCAACTCCCAGGGCATGGAGTCTAAGGCACTCCTGGCTTTCACCAGGGATTCCTGCAAGGAGGTTTGGGATTAGCGGCAAGGAGATACCGAGGTTGCAACCTGTAGGATTGTTGTCCACAGCTGGTCAGGTGAAGCAAATGAGTAGAGGAGAGTAGTTAAACTTGCAGAAGGTCGAGACAGGCGACAGGCAAATACCGTATAGTCAGTTAAATGAAGCAAAGGGTCGGGGCAGGCAGAGATCAAACAGGTCCAGGAAACAAGCCAAGGTCATACACAGAAGGTCAGGAACAGGAAACAAAACCACACCCAGGATCTATGAACGGAGTCCTATAACTGAGCACTGATACCGAGGACAGATGGGTTTAAATAAGACACTAGATGGGAAACACGACCGCGTCAGAATAACACAATCGTGTCAAAATACTGCAACCACATCAGAATACTTCGACTGCATCAGAATGTCATGACTGCGTCAGAATGCCGTGACCATGAGGGTATGCCATTTTCCAGACAGTCACTCAGAAAGTGAGTCCACTGTGCAGACTCTATCACAGATCAGCAGTCTAATCTCAAGATGGTACAGCATAAAGACTCCACCAAGTGACGGTTGGTTTATGACCACTGTATTCTTTTTTGTGTTAGAGATATCAGGGAGGCACTCCCCCAACCTAATCATTCCCTATGGCTGGGTTCACATTGGCGTATTTTAGTCAGCATTTGAAAAAATGCCAAAAATATGCCCAATCAAAAAATCAACGTCACACTAGTATTTCACATAGAGGAATATGAGCTGGGATGCTTTATGTCATGTTTGTTTCGAGTGTATAAAACGAAATGCAAAAGGTGCGACAGGATAAGTAGCAATAGGAATTGAACAATAGTGGAGACACATGAGGGAAAAGTAATGAGCAAGTGAGGTGTTTTACATGGAAGTACTAGAAGTTTATAGGAGAGGGTCCTAACATTCAGGGGGTTATTCACTAAAGTCCAAATTGTTGCATATAGGTGTGAATTCTCCAGCTAAAGACAGGCCCAATAGACTGCTACTGTCTCAGTCGTGTCTTTATATGAGAATATTGTCGTGGTCTTGACTTTACCATGGAAAATCATAGCAGACGCAACATTAAAAGTTGTCACAGTTGCAACTTTACAATGGGGAAATTGCTATGGGATTTGCTATGGGAATGCATTGTTTGAGAATTCACACCTTAGTGAATAAGTCAGACTATAAAATTACCTATGTGCTTCCACTATCCCCAGGACATACAAAGCATCACTAGTGGAAAATTAACACTTGGACATTGATGCTACTTTGAGATACTCATTGCCACCACCTAACCTAGAGAGCTTTGGATTGTACTAGGGGGAACTATGTTGTTGTCACGAGCAACGCTTACCTTGTTTGTTGCGCTGCTCGTGACGCCGGTCTCCTGTTGCCAGCAAGTGCTGGGAAGCATGTATCCCAGCACTTCCGGGTTCGCGGCCAATCACGGCCGGCTGACGTCACGGCCGGCTGCTGAGTGACGTCAGCAGCGGGGGATTCAAAAGGTGAGCGCTGTGATTAGCACAGCGCTCGAG
>WMED01016927.1:0-13153 GCA_019650415.1 Pipa parva | reverse complement strand
GCGAAGTGAGCCGAATGGATCGTAGCTCACTTCGCTTCTTGATGAATTACCCCCAATATTTCCATAGTAAAGTCGCGACTGCGACAATATTCTCATTACAAATGCACAACTGCAACAGTAGCAGTCTATTGCGACTGTCTTTAGCTGGCAAATTCATACCTTTACAAAACAATTCAGACTTTGGAGAATAACCCCCTTTGTCTTTACAATGGACTTCTACCATGGAAGACAATATTCTAATACCAATAATGATAGTATTTAAATAAATAACATTTGCATGATGTATCTCCCAGAAATGGCATGCCCTATGTTTACATTATTAGGGTGGACCTGTCACCTTAAGAGTAAGTTGGGTGGGAAGCAGGGTTTCTATGTAAACAACTCCTAAAACAAATAGCCAGTGTGGCACCCTGCTATTCCAGAGTACTTTCACAACAATTAAAGCCATCAAAGCCTTCAGAAAGATTACCATGATACTTCTCCAGTAGAATTTTTCCAGTATTGTATCATACAGGATCTGATTAGAGTTGTTGCAATGACATATTTTGTAAAGAGCCAGGGAGTGTTGGAAAAAGCTGGACTCCATCCCACTTTAATTGTAATTTGTGACTTGATATTTAATGTTTAATTAGGCTTTCTGGGCATTTCATAAATATGTATCATCCAAAATTCCCGAAAAAAATCGAGCTAGGTTGGCTTTCTTTAGTCAACGCTTACGACCTAGCTGCAATTAGAAAAGGCAATAAATAACTTATTCAGAAATGCTACAATTCCCATGATTCCAAGGTCACTTACAATAGAGTATCAGTTGTAGACAGATCTCTACTAAAATATGTGGGTTTAATGCCTACATTTTCCACAATGCAGAGCAAGTTATGTAGTAAAAAGACAGTCACTTGTAGGCAAAAGTCTTAGTAAACTCCTTTGGCAAGTATTAACTCGCTGGAGGTGTACAGTGACAGTTGAAAGGATGCATAGGCAGTTATAAAAATTGACTCATGGGGAAAAAAGCATCAACATGTTTCAATATGATGTTTCTAAACAACAAGGTTGGGAAATTCTGATGTCGGAACAATTTGATTAAAAGTTTAGCAATTACAGGAAACGCACATTCCGCTGCTTCTGTGTATTAGAATAACTTAATATTATATGTAGATGGCATTGGCAACCTTTTGAAAAGTAATATCTACTAGTGTAACTGTGGTAAAGGAATTGTATGAAAAGTTTTGGGATTTTATATAGTGATTATTTACTTCAGCCTCTGACCAGTTGAATCGCACTTAGGCAAACGAACCAGCTCCGTTTAAGGATGTCAGTTCTCCATTTCACATTACTGACATACACTGATGTGTAAGCCACACTTTTATAGATTTAACTTGGCTTGCACGTGGGCAGTCACAAAGCTGAGTTGTAGACATAGAGTCACTGCAGTGGTGATGCTAAGCTCTTTGTTTCCATGTTGAAAGCCTAAGTATGTAATAAAGAAATCTCCTAAACGTTATAATAATGTTATGGTATGTTGCTCATGTAAATCTTGTGATAATTCTGTCTCATCATTCACCACAGTCTTGAACCATTTATGTATTGCTAATACATTTTACTTGTTCTTGCTCGTTCAGGCTAAGCAAAATCACAAACCGCTTGACCATCCAGAGAAAGAGTCAGTTTATGCAAAGGTTACACAGTTACTGGACCTTAAAAAGACAGTCTCGGAATGGTGTTCCACTGTTACGTCGCCTACAGACGCACTTACAGTCACAAAGGAACTCTGACCAGGTTAGGATTTTGCCATTCTGCTTAAAGGGAATTTTGTCGTCATCAGAATAAAACTGTTTTACTTTGTCCAAAAAAATTGTATATTAGTGTTTGTTTTCTGATGCTCAGGAGACCCTACTTCTTTCCTGGCCGAAACACATCTCCTTTTTATGGCTGGAATACTAGACAGAGTCTGAGTTTCAAAGCAATACACTCACAATACCCGGGCAATACTTACAAGTTCTTTATCTGAAAGTTTATACTACTTACATTCACAGTGCTGCTGGCTGGAGAGACTTGTTAAGACAAAAGTAAAAGTCTTGGGACTTTTAAAATCTATATAACTGTATGTAAATGTATGTATCATGAAAAAATGGCACTATTTGAGCCTGTGTAAACCATCAAAATGTCAAAAAAATAAAAGGTAAATTATATCATGAGTTTCCTTTTTCATTGTAAGCTGGCTGTCAGATTGCACAGCCTTTTTATTGTTCTTTAGCAGGATTTGTGTTTACAGGTCCATTAAGTTTTGCACATTATTATACCTATGAAATAAAAACACATGATGCTAAAGGGCCACCAAGAAACTGCCATTGGTCTAATCCAGTGATGCCCAACCTAAGGCCCACTGGCCTCATATGGGCCAAATTCCAAATTGTTGTGTATAAGTGTGAATTTGCCAGCTAAAATCAGTCGCAATAGACTGTTACTGTCCCAGTCGCCTCTTTATAATGAGAATATTGTCGCAGTCGCGTCTTTATAGTTAGAATATTGTTGTTCACTATGGAAATTTGTCGCAGTTGTAACTTTAAATTTTGTCCCAACTTTTTTACAAGTCGCGACTTTGAAGTGGCCCTTGACACGCGTGTCGCAAAATTTATATGGCCCCCAGGCCGAAAAAGGTTGGGCATCATTGGTGTAATCTGTTTTAGAGTTCAAATATCTTCTTTCTCAACAGGAGATGAAGTGGCGGATACCGATTCCTGATGACATGCCAGGTCACCTGGTGTCATTAGCTAATTCGAATGAGGATACTGGCGAACAAGCTAACAAGGTGATTGGTAGTTATAATCTTCTCCTTAGCAGTAATCTGTCTTTCAATTTTTATGCCAAAAATTAATACTTTAAATATAAATTTTAGACTGAGCTTGTTTGATGAAATTCTGTCCTATTAATAGCAGAGAATGATTTATTTACACTATTCAGGCAGATGTTACAGCCTGCTTCATTTTTGCTCATATTAATCCATCTGAAGCATGGAAAGTATTCTTGTTTTGCAGTAGAGCAGGAAAATGCTATTAAAAAATAACTTTTTAATTTCTTCTCTTGTGGTTGAATGTTATTGCAAAAACAAGGGTCAAATCTGATTTTTCATGTTGCGTTTAGTCTGAAATGGTTACTAAATGGTTTTGCAGGGCTAGCTGGTGTCAAGAAGAACAGGAAAGGGTAGCAAGGTGGCTCAGTGATTAGCAGTTCTGCCTTTTAGCACTTAGTCCTAGGTTTGATTCCATCCTGGAAATCATTTTGCATAGAGTTTGATATCCAGCATGCCAAGGTGCCTTGCAGAAATCTAGAAAAAATAAGTGTTGATGCTGTAAATACATTTTGCATTTACTTGATGTATTTGTCAATAAAAGTTTTAAAACTTATAAAATGCTTATAATTGTGATACAGAGTATCAGGGGTTGGCAAAGTTGTTTGAGGAGGGAGGCGTGCCCTCTACCGACCACATGACCACCGACAGCCAATCAGAAGAGCCATCGGCAGTTGTGAGCATGGCTTGGGTGTGGCTTCGGCAGTGCGCTCCGAGCCACAATAAGGCGTCTAGAGAGCCGAAAATGGCTCGCGAGCCGCACTTTGCCGACCACTGCAGTATACCATAGAAAAATCTGCCTTAAAGATCTAAAAACAATGAATCTGCAAGCTTTGTGACCTAAATTTCACCTTTGTGACCTAAACAAACCTAAATTTGTATAAGTCTCAAAATGTTTAGCCATGACTCTATATGTTGCTAAATGATTTATTAGGGAAAGTCTGTGTTTACTATCACAGATTGTCCTTTACTGAGTGTGTCTGTGGTTTATTACTTTATATAAAAGGATTTGAGTATTTGAGTCCTGAAGAACTAGGACATTCTATCAGTAATAAAATATATTTATAAGGGCACAGTTGTGTGCTTGTCAGGAGGATGGACACTAAACAGGAAAAAACAATGGTTCCCCCTCTGTAGGCTTTACCCCCTGACTCCACCTTCTCCACTTCTGTTTTTGTTTAGTGTCCTTCAGGTGGATGGACTAGCTTTCTAGGCTAACTTTGTTGTTTTCTGCTTCAGACACTACTTATCTATAGTAAGTATCTGTTCTTGTAAATTCTCCTCTAGTCTCTCTTGACTTCTGTGGCAGTGTACTCCACATTGAGCATACTATATAACTTCCATGTCCTCCATTCATTGGGACAGCAATTGGCTTGAGCATGGTTGCCTACCAGTTTCAATTTATCGTTGCATGTCCTAGCAGTTCTGTTGATTCTACCAATTTTATCCTGGGTGGACAGCTGTTTTTCATCATTCTTTCACTGTGTTTATCTATAGATAATTTTCCTCTCTTCTATGGGTACTTATGCCTATTTGCCTTTGAGAGCTCATATAGAATCTGATTCTAATCCATTCCCCATGCAGTTGTTCTATATGGGGTGGTTTTTCAAGCTTACACCTTTCATGCACAAAATCTCTTCCTGGGAGCATAGGCTTCAAGATGTATGGTTTAAGAGTCCTAACATATTCTTTAGTAGAATCTTTATTACCTTTCTAGTTATGGGGTAGGCTGTGTCTTTTTAATACAGTTGTTGCTCATTGGTTCCTGAGGGGTTGCTTTAAAACGATCATGGATTTATCCCTGATGTTGATCTCAAGTCTGAGCCTGCATTGCCAGTCTTAATTCTGGCAATACTCATACAGCTGTTGAAGAGTACAACAATGAAGAAACTACAAGTCTTCATTAAAGTATAGTTTTTAGCTAGACTGTCTTCTCCCCTTAACCTATTTAGCAGTTCTTAGTTATATTAGCTGTGTTCCTTATCCCTGTCTTGGGTCAAATCTCTACCATGCTTTCATGCTGGGCATGTTCTGAGAACTCCTTTCCATTCAGTTATCTTGCTCTCCATAGTCTCTCACTTTTGCACCTAACTCTATTCTTTGGGGCAGTCAGGTTGATCTATAAATACTACATCAGCTTCCTTGACTACTCTGGTGCCTTGCTCTTCTTGACTGTAAGAAGGGTGTATTTGACTGATCCTAAACCTACCCTGGTGGTTCTCATCTTTACTATGCAACAGCTTTTAAATCTGAGTTAGATACTACAGGACCTTTCTGAAGTTGGGTTAGTTTTCCAGCATTAATTTTACTGGTCACTAACTAGTACAAGTCTGCATTAAATCTGCTGACTAGACTTAGGTGGGAATTCATGAAGCTCCGAAGTGAGGCGCGTAGTGTTCGCCTCACTTCGGAGCTTCGTGAATTCCCCCCTTAATCACACCCAGCAGTAAGGATAGTTTTGGAATGTCTCCATGATGCCTGTGTCTCCCATTGCTAGGCAAGAGAAATAGGAATTTTGCACTTGCTGTTGACTCCATTTCTCTTGATCTGCATTAGGGTACACAGGCCTTCCTATTTTAACCAATAAGATTCTTGTTGTACATCCTGGCCCTCATCTGCAACTCTTGTTGGTTGGGCAGTAAGGTTTCAGGTAATCTTGGTTTTCTTGTTTACTCTTCTGGACTCTTTCATTAGCATATAATCAAAATGGAAAAGGTGGGATCAGAGTACAGGAGGAACCACTTTTATTTATTTATTTTTCTGTTTAGTGTCCCATTCTTCTCACATGAGAAGCTTTATCCCATGGTGCCTGTGTCTTCCCATGTAGATTCCATGAAATTAATTGAATATTAAGTACTGCTTTTTAATACATTTCTCAAGTTTTCCCAGAATCATGCTATTTAGGTAGACTCCACCCCTCAGCTGTACAAATGTGGTTTTGTATCCTCCTGGTCCTCCTTGTAGCTGCTAGCTATAGTGTCTAGTAATTTGCATTGTATGAGACGCTAGCTTTCATGGATTTGCACAGTGATAACAGCCATTATCATCTTAAAAGGTGCGCAGTGATGTTTTTGTATGAGAATCTGTCGTGCTACACGCTGAACCTAGGTTACCATAATCTAATTTACTGTATAATATAGCAAGGGGCTACAGCGAGGACCTGGAATATACATTTTGAAGTATTTAATAAATGATTGTAAAAAAAAAAACACTTTGTCTTAAAAAAAAAATGAAAACGTTGTCCAGAACCTGAACTTCCCTTTTAACTCTAACACAGATATTTTTTGACAGAAGGATCCCACTGATAAGAACTGGATGCTTAAAGAACAACTAAAATCATGGCAAAGACTTCGGCATGACTTGGAGAGAGCACGATTACTGGTTGAATTAATACGGAAAAGAGAAAAATACAAGAGAGAATCGGTAATCAACCATGAAGTGGTCTATATTCCCAGTAGTTAATTTGTCTTTTTAAAATATTTTTCTCTTCCTCTGAACTTATTCCTCTCTTGCAGATTAAAGTCCAGCAAATGGCACTTGAAGTGCAGCTGACTCCTTTTCTCATTTTGTTGAGGAAAACACTGGAGCATCTGCAGGAGAAAGATACAAGTAATTTGTTCTCTGAACTGGCCACTCTGTCTGAGGTAACAGATCGCTATGAAGTAAGAATCACCCTCATCATAAGTTGCTGTTGTTATAAGCAATTAAAGCTCTGATTGTAGCCTTTTATTGTTGATGTGCATCTGTCCTCTTTAACTGCCAAATACTCATGCTTTTGGTCCTCACCAGTTTTAGAATCTCTCGCCTTTCTCTCTTTTCTTCAGTAGTATCCTTTGTATTTGCCCCTTTCTAAAATACATTTTTGAACTTCTATGGCAGTTAAACTACTTCCCCCAGCATCCACAGGCGAGCAAAGGTTAGACTATTCTAACCTTGGATGTTCTATAGTAAAGTATATCATAACTCTTAATGGCTATATGTTTTGATGCTGGTTTCACTCCTAGTGTAAAAAAACCATACACATTAGTGTTTAAAGTAGATAGAGCAGCTTCCCGTTTTGACTTTTTCTAAGAAATGGCAGGTATATAAATGTATTACGTAAATTGCAGGTACTTTCAGGCAGTTTAATGTTTGGCTTTTCCAGATTGAAAGTGTAAAGGTTCTATACGTCTTTACTACAGGATTGTTATTCATAGCCTATTACTTCTTAAATGTTACGGTTTTAGTAAAGTATCAGTGACAGACATTTGAGGATAGCCTGGCTATAAACATTGGCAGATCCTTTTGTTGAAGGTTAATAAGTTGATAAATCCATCAACAGAGAATTTGAACACAAACCCAGTGATTTGCCACTGCATCCCAACATTCTCCAGAAGTGAGAATGAAACTCTCACTCACTTGCCATTGGGTGACTGTTTCTGGGAGTGTAATTCACAGAAGCTTAAAGGCTGTCATTTTCAACTGCCTACCATTCATATTTTATAGTTAGTCTGCTGCAGATGAAGGTAACAATCAGTAAAAATGTAACACAGCAATTAGTACTAGTAAATGACTTTTTTTTTTTTATTCCTGCAAATTAAAATTATTTTGAGATTTTGTCAGTTATTAACATATGCTTTCCAGCGGACCAGTAATTAGATTCCTTTTGCTTTTTAGACTGATAAGATCAGTGTAACGTTTTGTAAAGATTTTCAGTATATTAAACTGCTTGTAGCATTGTCTATGACTAATTTTCTTCTCTCTCCAGCACATTTGTCTCACTCACTCTGATATATATCACTCTGGTATATATATAAAAGTTATGGTAGAGCGGTCGTGTTAAGTCCACAGATGCAAAAAAATGAGTATTACAATATTTGGGGATACCTTTTTTATTGGACTAACAGTCTTTTTAAATAAACGAGCTTTCGAGAGGTTTGTCCTCCCTTGATCAGGTTGCAAACAGTTGTTTTCATAATCAATCTCAAATACAAATTTATAAATTCATAGCATGTCAATCAGTGTTTCAGCTCGGATTATTTGCCTTTGTGATCTTGATATGAAATTATTATTTTTTTCCCCAATCCATATTATTTATGATTTAGGAACTTGACTGTTGCTACATCATCTAGTTGTGAATTCTGATTGTTAGTTTTTAGGTTAATAAATTGTAATTTTACTAATCATGTTAATGTTTTGTAGCTTTTGGTTTCTTCAAATCAAGAAAAGAGGTCTTGTATATATTATTAATTCATTGCATAGGGTTTAAATAATCCTTTCTCAAAACAGGTGGTAAACACATGAAAAAAAAAAGGAAATATCTGTGATAGAAGCGCACAAAAAATGGGCGATAATGCATTATCAAAATGATAAAGAAATGTGAGGGAAGACAAATGGCTAAGTAACCAGCACACAGAGATGCTGCGTGAATGTGGAATGGAGCCTCCCCCTATACAGGGGTTTGTGTCTTTTTGTACATAATATTCCACTTTTAAGACATTTGAGTGTTTTCATTTTCTCCTTTCCACATTCACGCAGCATCTCTGTGTGCTGGTTATTTAGCTTTTTGTTTTCCCTCATAATTGTTTATCATTTTGATAATGCACTTTTGTCCTTTTTTTGTGTGCTTTTTTCAGGTATTTCCTTTTCTTTTCAATTGATGTTGGAGGTAAATGTTTTTGAAGAGCAGCACTAAAAGTCTATGGACTTTACATTTCTATACTTCATTTAATAAACTTTATTATTATTCTAGCACTTCTTCTTATGGCATCCTATTGTTAAATAGGTTTGTTTGTTTGCAGGTGTAAACACATGTTGTTTTTATTACTTTAGCAATTGTTGCTCTCTTTCTCTTCCAGGTGCCAGACTATTTAGAACATGTAAAGAAGCCAATGGACTTTCAGACAATGAAGCGTCATTTAGAGGCTTTCCGTTACCAAAACTTTGATTCGTTTGAGGATGACTTTAACTTAATTGTTAACAATTGCATAAAGTACAATGCTAAAGACACACTATTTTATCGAGCAGCAGTCCGCCTGCGAGAGCAAGGAGGAGCTGTACTTCGCCAGGCTCGAAAACAAGCTGAGAAAATTGGCATCGATTTTGAGACGGGCATGCATTCACCACAAGTTGCCACCGGGAATGAAATAGGGCGTCATGGCAGAGACAATGGTAGGTAGAAATTTAAGATTGTCTAATTTATGCAGAGAGTGACAATATTTCATAGTCTTCATAAAAAAAAATAAATAAAATTAAAGGACCAGTAAAACTTTGTCATGACACTTCTGTACAGTGATGCATGGAGATATTTCATTCCTACAAGCTTAAGCCATTCTTTAGATATGTACCATCAATCTTGCATTTTTTTTTTTTGTTGTCATTAATTAAAAATTCAAGTGACAGCATATAGTGGATAGCAGGTGCATCACATCCTAGTAATATACAATTGTCGTAGCTTGTGTGGTAAAGGTATACTGTCAGCCCCATAAAGAGAAGGTTCACCTTTAAAAAGAAAGTAATGCCAAATAGAGAAAAAGGCTTCATATACATTATAAGTATTGTAGGTGAAATTTATACTCCTATATACAATAAAAAGTGTATTTTTCAAATACTTCTATCTTTTTGGGCTTGGGGGGGGGGGGCTCTTCATGAATATAGAATATCTAAATATTTGGCAGGGGTTTTTTACCTGCTGAATCTTAAAAAATTTATATAAAACTTTAAACCTTTGTAATTTAACCTTAGTAATAATATTTTACAAATGTTGTTCAGTTATAACTGCCATTCCTTACCAAATATTTTTACAGTTTCTTGTTACTTGCCTTTAAAGTGCACCTGTCAGCTTGCAGTTGTTCTTGATTAGCTAAATAATAATGTATATTTGCCAAAAACGAAAACCTCAAGATTATAAAGTAGGTCTTACTGTAACGTAGTCCCAATTACCAGATCTGAAAGCCGCCATTTTCGATAGGACCTTCCACTCAAAAGGTATTTTCACATCCCCAAATACTCATGGCTCTTCTCTCCCTCTGCCAAATCTCGAGAATGAACATCTTTACAATGAGAATATTGTCTCAGCTGCAACTTTACTATGGGAATATTGTTGCAGTCATGATTTTAAAAAAAATTGTCATAGTCGCGATTTTACAATGGGAAATGTTGTGTCGGTCGAGGATTTGCTGTGGAAATAAATGTAAATGTCTATCATATGTATGATGCTTCCTCAGATTTTTTGGAAATGCATACCAAGGTGCCCTCCCTCATCCACTTTTGCACTTGACTTCTCTTGGGACAACCTTATTAACAATCACCATATTCTGTAATGTGATGGTGCAGGAGGTCGTTCAGGTTCAGAACGGCAAAAGGGTGTTTCCCTTCCTGGTTCAGGGATCCTGCTTTACTCTTGTAACTGTATGCCAATACAGCCCCACCTCTTTTAGGTTGCTCAAATTATACTTTCTGAAAGGGCTAGCCTTTTTCCAGCTCAGGTTCATCCTGCATTTCAAATTGTGTGATTACCCCAGTTCCTTCAGCTCAGCATAATAAAGGTTTTTACTCAAACCGGCCTAAAGTACCAGAATGCAATGGAATGTTTTGCCCACTGTTAGACTTGAAAGCCATGAACAGATTCAACAAGGTCCCCAGAGTAGAAATAGTCAATGAGGTCAATTATAGCCACCATTGCAACCAACAACTTCATGTCTTGATATTTCTTTCTTAGTCTCATCAGTTTAGACTTTTGAACTCCTCTCGGTCTTCAAAAAAAATAGCAGTTATTAGAGTGATGCTGCAACTATGAGGAATATCAGTTAAACCTCAGCTGGATGTCCTGTTGGTTAGTGCCAGATCCAAATAGGAAGCAATGAAGCGCATCCAATACATCTAACAACTCTTCAGAGCTTTTATAGATAATCAGTCCGAATATGTTCTATTTCCCTAACTCTTGCGCAAAATTTTGCGGTTGACCTTCAGTACTCAGCTTTTCAAGATTTCCCATGTAAAAGAAAAGATTCTGAAAATGTTTTCATGCAAAAGATTTGAGTTCTTCACTGTATGTGAATCTTGACAGAATTTAGCAGTATGATGGCCACAATTGTTGTGATTCCTCATGCACAATATCAGCCTCTGCAATTTTGCATTGTTTGGAAATTGAATTGCCAGGATCTATCCCAAGAGATATAACAGAAAACAAGAACATTTCAGTTCTGCATTTGAAGCTTCAGTCCCTGGCTTGGGCCCCATGGACCTATTGAATCCTATTCTGCAAACAACTCTGAGTCCCCTGTTAAAAAGAAAGTTAGTGTTGTCTGCTATTTACCAATGAATATGAAAGGCCACTTGGCCTTTGGATCAAATAAGAATTGCCCATGTTATTTTATTCTTCTGTCACTCAGTATTGCCATAATCTTTTTTACATTCTTCTTAAGCTCTACTTGAGATCCAGCAGTTTTCTTGTTGACCCTTTAAGGTTATGTGTCTTGTGTCTATTTTATCAGCTCAGAGCAATAGTCCATCTTCAGCAATCCTAATCTGCCCAGTCAACACTATTCAACACCTTTTACCACCACTATCCCCCCCAACACACACACACACACCCACCTTTTTTTTTTTTTTTTTTTTTTTTTTTTTTTTTTTTTTTTTTTTTTTTTTTTTTTTTTTTTAAGTAGTTCTGCTTCTGCTTCTTTCTCAAAGAGAAAGTGATTTTTTTTTTTTTTTGTAATATTCAACCTCACTTTCTTTTGCTGTACATTGGGGGAGATATCCCGTAATTGCTTTCTGTGGAAGGCTTCCTCAGCTGTTGGAGCCTCAACATCTTTCTAAATGTTTCCTATGGAGCTTTAACTAATACATATTGATGAAGTGCACCAGAAAGCCCAATTTGACTGCAACAAGCAGAGAGAGCAACAACACAAACTTATAAAAGTATCGTAATTTAAACTGCAAAGATGGCATAGTACTGCAGAAAAAAAAACTGCTATGACAATCCAAGTGGCAAGTGTGTTTCTGTTTATTTGGTTATTTTGCTATTTCTTTTTCCTTTCTCTTTAGACTTTGAGCGTTCGCCTCTGTCTGGCAGTCGCAAACAGCTCCCTCTAGAAGAACAACTGAAATTCCAGTTGGAGCGACTGGATGAGGTTAATGCAAGCAAGCAAAGTATTGGACGAGCACGTCGGGCCAAGATGATACGCAAGGAGATTACGTCAATCCGCAGGAAGATGTCCTACCAGCAAGAATCCAGAAGGGACGGTGGCAGTGACCGGCACAGCTCAGCCGGAAGAGGAGCCCTGCCTTTGCACGGCCCTTCAGAGAAGGATGGACAGACGGACAGTGCTGCAGAAGAGAGCAGCAGTCAGGAGACGGGGAAAGGTACTGACCTGTGTTAGTTCAGCCTGCTTTCTGATCTCAGGGCCCTCTTCTGCAGCTCTGTTTCATTTTGAATTTGTTTACATTTTGTGTGTGGTGTTTTTTGTATAGCACTTTCCTCCCCTTTCTTTATTTATTATGTTTCATACTTACAAATCGTGTGCGCACAGTACCGTTTTAGGAGACTGATACGTCATTTTGTCTGTATTTCATGCAATGGATGTTTTTTGTTTTGTTTTTTAATTTCCTTTAAGCCTTTCTGCCAATGAACATGCTGCAAAAAATGTTAGAAATTTGTTATCCCAATGCATTCCACAAGATGTCAGTATTTGAAACGGTTTTACTGGTTAGTAGCAAATAAACGCTTCTGTGAACACCCAAATAGAAAACCCATTCAACATTAGCATAATTAGAGCAAGTGTTTTTCTTAAAGGGAATATAATGCAGAATTTTTTGTCTTAACAAAAAATATATGGTGTCCTTTGAAGCACTTCTATGGTATATATTTGTTATCCTTGTTTATATTGTGTGCTTTTTGCATTTATTGCTGCCATTTCCTCTTCTCTCTGTAGCTCATATACATTTCCAGTAAATGTGCATACATGATTTTAAGGTCAAATGTATTTATGCGTTTTCATATACCACATGTTGCCTGACTTTTGCCTACCTTGGCAACATTTTTTTGAGCCAATAATTTTAAAATAGGTTTGTTTTTTGTTTTGTTTTTTTTCTGTTTGGTCTCCCTTTTGTATGCACAATTTAAATACTAATTATAGCCACATAGTTAGGACTACATTGCTATTAACCAGGGAGCGAGAAAATTTTACATTGTAGTGGGTGGTGTTTAATCACATGTACTGTCTAGCAGCAAACCAAAGAAGCCAGGCCTTGCAAAGCATAAACAAACATGGGGATCATTAATGCATGTTACAATTATATTGCTGTAGGGAAAAGGGGTTGTGC
>WMED01016926.1:991-11821 GCA_019650415.1 Pipa parva | reverse complement strand
ATAATTCAATTTGAGGTTGAAAAGATCTTTACTAGGCATGTTGGGAAATCCCATCTGCCCTGGACAACATATGCACATACTGT
Organism: Pipa parva; assembly: GCA_019650415.1. NCBI lineage: Eukaryota > Metazoa > Chordata > Amphibia > Anura > Pipidae > Pipa > Pipa parva. Next base: position 11,738 of record WMED01016926.1, on the reverse strand, counting down.
TGGTACAGCGCTGGTTGTAATGAGGAATCTCCACACACCAGCCAGATTACTGTAAATAAGATATTAAGAGATAATATACACAGCAGTGAAACAAGTTTACTGCTGCGCAAGAACAACTGTTTGTCTTCGGCTCTTAGAATATAATCCTTTAGGGGCAGAGAACGCGTACCCTAATGTTTTCTATATTTAGAACACATTCCTTTTTTTAAAACTATCTTGTGAAGTGACATATAAACACAAAAAAAACACGCATATGCTAAATAATGCTAGTGACTAAACTTCTTAAAATTTGCCACAACTTTTCCCTGAAAAAGCTGAATGTAAATATCAAGCTCAAATTAAATTGCCTACTCAGAGGTTTAAAAAAAAAAAAAAATAAAAAAAAAAAATGGGTTTACATGATATGAACGACAAGTCAAGTTATTGTAAGGGTTTTTCTGAAAGTGGAGTCAGACACGCTGTAGATTAACCCGCTGAGGCAGCCCCAAATAACATGGGTAATTCCCATATTATATTTGTACTCTGAATCAAAATAAATGTGATTTATTGGTTGCACTGTATTGCTACCAGTAAATTGCTGGATAATCTCAGTGGATTGACAGGCATTTGCTTGATTTAATTCTCCACTTTAGGGTCAGTGAACTGGCGTGTAAACAAAAATCATATTCTGCAAATTTTACCCATGTGTGGCTAAAAAATGTTGGCATGTGGTAGGAACCGTCACCCACTAAAATTAATGTTAAATCCAATTGTAACTATTTATGCGGTGCAATGTGGTGACATTAAACCTTACTGCTGTTGTAGCATACCCTCTGTATTTAGTCATAAGTGTACATTTCTATAATTATGGTGGCATTGTCATCTTTGATATCATAATGAACAGCTATCGATAATGGCATCTGTTTTCTTTAAAAGAAAAATTTATTAATGATTCACAGCAATACACCAGATCAATCAATACTCCAAGAAAATACTTGCTTTGATGCAAAATAGGCATGCACAATAGAAGAGCTGCACATTCAAATTCAACTGTTGAAAATGAATTTACAATTTGATGAATAATCCCCATAGTCCAAAAGCCACAGAAGGAGACAGTGCTTATCAGAACAGAAAGTGAAGATACAAAATTCCTCATAAGATCTTAAAGGGTACGTAAAGGGAAAAGTAACAGGCATTAATTTTTCTAATGTAGGCTACTCCCTTGTGTCAGAAACCAGACCCATGATCTTACTGCCACAAAATGTCATAACTAAAGTAAGCCATTTTTGGGACAGTACCACAGAAGAAAGTAAAAGGTCCAACTGAATAACTAAGCAAACCACTAGCTACAAGTACAATCCAACAGTGGCCTGACGTTGGTTGTTTAGATTCCACAAACTCTACACTGCAACTTTAATTCAGTTTAGAATGTGATAAAATTAAAATCATGCACATTCCTGTAATGAGCAGTGATTGCAGCACTCTAAGTGGCAGATTTTGGCTGGGTTGTCACTTCTATGAAATGGATAAAAAAAAAAAACAAACAAAAAAAAAAAACAACCAAACAAATGTGCGCTCTGAGGAACCTCCTCTCGTTTTGTCATTGTTCATTGTTAGCATTTGTAGGCAGAATATGTACAGAATAAAAAGCTCCACATTGTGACACAGCCTTTTCCTGTAAAGACCTGCACAGCAGCACTGAGCTTCACACTAACTAAGCACCATTTTAAATATTTCCAACAGGTGAAAAAGCTTTCAGCAAAGCTGTTCTAAAACTCAGGGTTTGGCATCTTACGACCTCCATTTAACCACGTGGGTTAACAAAAGAATGTAGCTAAATGGAGGCAAATATCTATTCAACCAAGAACACTGCTAGCGATCTTTTATTACCTACATATTGGCTCATATTTATAATGGAGCGAAGTACTTTTATTAAAGCTAGAACACGATTTCTTTAATTTATAGTCCGTTTTGTGTTCACGGTTTTCAAAAAAAAAAAAAAGTTTTTATTAGGGCTATTTTTTTCTGGCACAATTATTGTCACCTTTATTTAATACAGCAAGAACACATTCCATTGTGTGGCTTACAGTCTACTAAATCCACATGCCATGAGCTAGTTTACCTATCAGTATATTGTTGGGTTGTGAGAGGAAACCAGAATACACAGGGAAAATCCACAAATAACTTCCGGCAGCTGGAGCCTTGGGTGGAAATTAACTTTGGCAACAAAGCTAACCACCGCTGAGCTGGTTTTCCGCCACAATAATTTCTTTTTTACTGAGCTTAATGGCCTTGTTGAGGGATTGCATAGCAGCATTTGAATTTCAGTAGATGATAATAAACTGTGTAAAGTAATTAACACAGAGAATAGTACTCCGTTACAAATGGATTTGGATAGTTTAGAAGTTTGGGCAGAAAAGTGGCGAATGAGATTGAACACCGATAAATGTATGATTATGCACAATCAAAAGGGAAAATGCATGACAAATTCACTTATTAAACAGGAAAATACTGGGTTAAACTGACTTTGAAAAAGTAGATTACAAGTCTAGTAGGGGCACTAGGTTACTGGAGGTGGGTTATTGATCCAAGTAATTATTCATATTGGTTGGCATATATGGCACATATAGAGTTGTGAATAAATTGGCTTTCATCTCATTGAGTTTTTTCCTTTCTTCACATCACTCCAGCAGAATAATAGGCTGACCTGAATAGACTTGTCTATGTCTTTTATAAACTTAATATGTTACAGTTTCATTTTTATATAGATATTTAATGAAAAAAAAATTATTAAAAACTGCATGTTAGCAATGCACAAGGATAGAAAACTTCCACAGCATAAGTACAGGTCAATATTTACCATCACTGTTTTCTAAAGGTTCAGTAAAACCATCTGGGCCTTGGTAATTCTGTAAAGGATTAACCTTCAGGGCTTCATCATGCAGATATGTTTTAGAAGGTGGTTTGTAGCATAATTATTAGAGAACATGTTATTTTACCTAGTTTCTCTTCTCTAATGTCCTCAGACCTGTTACAAATCTGTTATAACAATACAGCACATAAGACTTCCCAGATCTAAAACACCACACAAATCCTAGGTGGACATAGTTTGCAAAATGGTATCTTGTAATAAGGTATCCGACCTTACAGGCCATGCCAATATTTAACAACACACCCCTCCAAGTATGTAAAGAAACCAATCCGCATAAAACTACTTTATACCTTAAACTGTAAACATTCCTTTTCTATATTATGCTAATTAGTTATTTACCAATACTCAATGGACACAGAGGATTGGATGATTTATTAGATTGCTGGGAAATTCTAAATGGAGGCTCTAGTAGTTGCCAGTACCAGGGCATATAGTTGGTGGGAATTTAAAATATTAGCAAAATGCCAGAATGTAATAATTAGACCTTTTAATTTGCTTATAAAATAAAAACTATACAAGTTTGTTTTTTGCTCTGTCTGGGCACAAAATTAGAGTGAATTTTCCCTAAAGCAGAGAACCCCTTTAATTTCTCCCTTCTTTGTAGGTTAAATGACCCAATAAAGTAATGGCCTTTTTTTTTTTTTTTTTAACAGTATATCGAATCCACTGCCAAAGCCTTTGTTACTGTAATCTGACATGTACTGCCATGAGGCTGGAATATACACCAAGAACCATGTGCCAACGTTCACATTGGTATGAACAGTTTTACAAGTTGCAATTGGACTTCAGGGTCCTTAAGCTTAAACTAATCATTAATAACTGTGTCACAACAAATGATTAGTCTTGCCACAGTGTAGAATGCTGCACAGCACATGCACAAACAAGAAGGCTTCTCCTGAACCTCTTGTGGAATGCAGACAACATGACCGCTCTCTTTTATACAAAGCTGATTCTGAGAAATACAAAGCTCTCCAATTCACAGACACCACATTCCGCAGGCAAGTCAATGAATAGCAGAGTACAGCTTCAGATTGGTTTCTAATTAAATTGTACCCTTAACACTAAATAATTCAAAATGATAGCTGAAGATAACAGGCAATTCAGCTCACTGGAATATATAGTCAGTGATTAAAGGGAAAAAGTGACACTAAACTTCACTTACATTCCTGGTTTGTTGGGAGATGTAGTGTGTATAGAAGTCACTGTATGACTCAGCAGGTATCTGACACCTATGGTGCCTGCACTAAATAGTAGATGAAGATGACAAATTGTTAAAGCTGTTCATTTTTATGTGGCCCTTCTATTACAGCGGTTTCCAATTACCTTGCTTGTGCCTCATTCCCACTGGCATATCGACACCTGTAAACAAGTAGAATTGCCCATTCTCACATCTCTCCTCCCACCTTATTTAGAAGAAAGATTAAATGGAGGAAAGTGTGTTGAGGAAATCTGATTGCGCAACCCCCTGTCACTACGTGCCAATTTCCCAGTTACCTTTCACCATTTCCCACATTAATGCACTTTCCCTTTCCCTAGACCTTTACTTTCCATAATAACTCTAGCACTTCCCCCAACAACCACTAGCCTTTCAATAACTGCCTCTTTAACTGTCCTGGCTCTCTTTCCCTCTCTAGGTCTTCACTTCTCCTGCTGATCGGTCTCACCATCCTCAGTCTACTTTGTGGCTTGATCTAGAAAAATAATATTTAACGCCTTCTATGGTATAAACTACACAGGTTGCTTATTTTATCCCATAGGCAGTAGTGAGCCTGTAGCTCAGCCACAAAACAAGCCAGTGTGGCCCAGGCCTCATTTTTATTCCTACTGCAACTCACACAGCACCTAATGCCATTTAGTGATTTTATTTCCTCCCACCCTTTAATTTGCTCCTCCTCTTGAACCTTACTCATTTACTAGTGCAGCCCAGAGATGCCCATTTTGAAGCTGGTACTATGTTAAAGTTACTGCATTAAAGTCTTCCACAACAATCAATTTTATCAGAATGATAGGTACATGACCTGGAAAAGGATTATGTTCAACCAGAACCAGCTTGAGGGACAAAGTGGTACTGCAGTGGTCATTTCAAGGCAAATATATACTCAAAGATCACAAACTACATCTTGATCTCCACTGGGCTAATCCTATCATAACACAAAAACTTCAGAATTTTTGTTTTATCCCCCACCCCTTCTTATGTATTTCCACACATCCATATTACCTTTCTTAAGCAACAGTGTCACAGCATGTATTAAAATATTAGATTTAATAATGGAGACAGTTACAAATACATAGTCATACATATGTGCATTCAAAGATCACAAGCAAAAACCAGGAAATCTCGTGATAAAACCATAGTATAACCAATTAAGGAAAGACACTTACAGTTTTCCCAAGAGGAGCTACAATTACAAATCAAAGGCTTTGCACGTGTGAGAAGCAGCAATCCTTTGTGACCTTGTAGAGTAAATAAAAGATTGAAATCGTTTTGCTTTTTAGTACCTATGCATTTCTTCCCACTGTGACCTCAAGATGCCTTTCCTATGTGTCTCTGCTGACACAGCAGGGAAACTTACTCACTAACCAAGTGGAACAACCATCAGATTATCCAAACATTATCTAAGGGAACACTAAACCAGTTGGCTTAAGGAAACAGAGTGGAAGAAAAACTAGTATTAGAATACTTTGCCTTACAAATTATTTCGCTAGTGCACCTAATTTTAAACTGTGTTTTATTTCCTAAATGATTGAATATGTTAAAAATTATTCCAAGAGTTCCTTTCCTGTCCCATCTACTGCAGATACCACTGAACTTTACCCATGCAGGAAGAATTATCCAATCAGAATCCTTCCTGCATTCAGACTTTCAATGCTCCCTGCAATTTAAAATTGCTGTGTTGAGTCCTATTTTTGAGCAGTCTGAAGTACGTAGGCGTACCCAGTCTTCCCCCTAGTCAAAAGAAGAGAAGAATCCATAGTTTACCTTTGCACACCTTTCCCATAAAGCAATTACAAGGTTACTACTTCAACTTTATAAAAATAAGCAGCCTACCTAAATTAATTTAAAAATTATTTGGTATTACCAAAGATATGGGTAACATTTGATTATGTTATTATTTTAAAGCTTAAATAATATTTAATGAGGTTATACTGATTAAATTCAAGTTAAAAGAACAGTAACACTAAAAACAATGAAAATTACTCAAAATACATTTAAAACTACTTCATATTCAATCTGTACTTTCAATAATACTAAATTATGTCTATAAATGTACAATAGTAAGCTATTTGGGTTTCCCGGTACACTTCCTGAATATGTATTATCACCAGAGAAAACTATAGGACTGGGTGAGGTCTGTTTACCAACATGGCTGCTATCAGTAAAGACAAGAAAACACAAAAGCAATAAAATTCATAGATATAATTTGAAAGATGACATTTTCACAAGTGCTATATTTAAATAACTAATCCAAATGGAAATTTTTATATTTGAGTGTAAATGACACTTTAAAAACAGTAAGCCACTAGAATCCACACTTAACTGCTCATAGAGATATATTTAATGTACTATGAGACCATATTTTCCTAGAACTATTTTTATTGTGACACATTAAAGGAGAACTAAAGCAAAAAAAATAAAAAAAAAGGACTGTTAAAACTTTTTCTTTATACAGAGCTGATAGATTACAGTTACAGCATGAGCTGTGCTGTAATTAGCCGACACCCGATGCTTCCTTCACAGCGCTGGCTGAATGACAAGCCAGCGCGAAGATTATGATGCATCAGCCCTTTGAATCAAGAAGGAGGAGCTGCGCTGTGTTAGCCAGCGTTGTGCAGGAGGCATCGGGGAAAGCATCGGGTGCTGGCTAATTACATCACAGCTCATACTATGACAGTAATCAATCGGCTCTGTATAAGGTCAGTATTTTAACAGTCCTTTTATATTTTTTTGCTTTTAGGTCTCTTTTAAACATTTCAGTATAACTGTTTATTTACAGTCGGTTTGTCAGAAAAAGCACTGTGTTACCTTTGTATTGTGGGGTTTAACATAATCTCCTTTGTATTGTCTATGGCATTAGTTATAACCTGATATAACAGTTGTAACCTTACTTATATGTCATATAAATGATTTGGGGGTATGGGGCCCTTTTACCTTTTAATGTGGTAAATGAGAGTTGACTTAGTGTCAACTAGTTATATTTATTTGGTGTTGACTTAAGATATTTTTTGGGTGAGTTTTTATGTTCACCTGAATTTTGTTTCATTATAGTTATAGTTATGGCTGCCCTGCCCCCAGGGAACCAATTCTGACCAATGTGTTTTGTTAATCTATTGGATTGTGGCCATGTAGGATTTGTGTGCTGTGCCAGGCCATGTATTGGAATTGGGTCTTTGAGTTTTGATATAGTTTGGAAGATTTTTGATAAATTGATACCAGATGTTGAAGAAAGAGCTAGTTGAAGTTTCTTTTGTTGTATTGTGTTGAGCCAGTCCATTTTAAATAAGAATTTAATTCTGCTGTGTATTGTTTTGATGGGGGGAGAAAATGGTTATATCCACTTTGATAATTTTGCTATTTCTATGATAAGTTGTTTTTCCGTTATTTTGAATTTCTGTTTTTTGCTTTTGATCTAGAATTCTGAAAATTGCCCATTCTGGTGTTGGTTCTACTTTGAGCAATAATTTTCTATGGCAGTAATTTTTTATTTCTTCCCATATGGCTTGTATAATTGGACAGCTCCATAAACAGTGGCTATAAGACCATTTTACTTCAATCAGGACTCTTCAGAATAAATTACTGCAGCCTCCCCGGTGTCTTAAGATTTATTTGATATTGCGGTTCGCTAAAATAAGTCAAGTGGCTGCATGAAAAATCCAAGATTTCAAATAACTCTGCCATTACACTTGTACAAGGAGAGAACTGTCCTATGTATGTATGTATGTATGTATGTATGTATATTTATAAAGCACCACAAGGTTACACAGCGCTGTACAATCAACAATACAGTTATAATACTGTCAAGGGAAGTGCGTAACAAAGAACAAGTGAAGTAAATTACAAGCATATAATCAAGATAATACATCACTCTAATTGCCAGGCCCTGACTGAAACAAGAAGATGGAGGCCCCTGCCCCATAGAGCTTACAGTCTAAATAGGGGGAAGACTTGTATAAACAGGAGGGCAACAAGTGCAGTAGCAAAAAGTGACAGTTCATTTGGCTATAAGTGCCAATTAAATATACATTTAGAATAAATAGTTGCATAAATATAGACATGAAAAACAGTGCTCCCAGAGGTAAGATTTTAATTTAGATTTGAAGATACTGAAGAATTGCTCTTGGCGGAGGTAGAGTGGGGTTAGAATTCCAAAGATAAGGGGCAGCAAGAGAGAAGGGTTTAAGACAAGAACGTGCAGTCTTGGTAAGGGGTTCCCAAAGGAGATAACCTTGTGAAGAGTGGAGTTGATGGCTAGGTGCATACAAGCCAACAAGAGAAGATATGCAAGGAGGGAAAAAAAAGTGCAAACCACTTTGAATGTCAGAAGTAGGACACTAAACAATACATTAACTGGGAGCCTACAGTATGTATTCCTTTTACAGATTTTCCAGTACAATAGAACAGTAAATTGACGACACCTTTGTGTAGTTACATTCTTGCTTTTACCTGAACATCCAACCTGCAGAGATATCTGCAACTGTTAGTGCCTCTTTGCTGGCTGATTGACAGGGGCTCTTAAATGCCAAGTAGCTTTCTTTAGGGTATTCCTTCTTCTGTGAGCAAACACATACACTGACTAAAGCTTAGCAATGTACACAAACCCTGGAAAATTGCACTGGAGTTATTTAACTGTGATATAGGGTCTAGACACTGAGGGTACAGGGCCTCCTTACTTAAGGCAACAGTAGGAAATCTCTCTCTGAACATCTAAAACATAAAAAGTTACTGCTTTTACAAAGCATAAAGAGAGAGCAGCATGCACTAATGTACACAGAGTATTAGAGGCCTACCCCTGGCATTATAGCATATTAAGCCACCTGCAACAGGGTGACTGCCTTCTTGGCTTAATTGGAAGGGTCAGATGATTGTGGATTCATCTGGAAGAATTTATTTCCCTATTTCATAGGCTATCAAAATATCTGCAGCAGCAGAAGTAATGTACTTGGGTCCAAAGGAATGGAACTGGTAAGTATGGGAGGTGGGGCAAATATAGCACGTAATACATCATACGTGCCATTATTGCAGTTTAGTATTAGTAGAATGTCTCACTAACTATAAACACAAAACTTTTTTCCAGCTTAGTAGTGCACCATATTATGAAAAAGCTGCCATATTGTGATTTTCAGTAGACAATGGCACCATTCATTTCTGGATAATAGGGGTGCTGTTAATTGGCAGTAATAATGAAAAGCAAACACAGGGAATTAGTGAATCATCATCAGTGAGGGAAGTTATGTAATCCTGGCCTCTTAGACCCGCCTACTCCCTTCCCTTAACCAATTGCTACAGTGCTGCTAATGAGTGACAGCAGAGGGAAGCGCTGGGGAAAGACTGTGTGTAGGAGCAGTGTTGCCAACTTAAGTGATTTTTAGAAGCCCTCTAGCGACTTTTTTTTTTTTAAAGAAAGCTACTAGCAACAATTCTAGCAACTTTTTTTGGTGGTGTTGGAGACCCCACCTGAAGCACCAATCATTCTGCAGTTACTGTTCCCAGCCCACCCCAAAGCACTAACAGGTATAGTCTCACAGTAGCAGCCTCCCTGCTGCAGTTAGAGCAGATAAGAGAGCCACCCCCATCCAGCGTTACCAACTTGACGACCTTTATGACCCCTCAAAAAAAAAAAAAAAAAAAAAAAAAAAAGTCATTAAAGTGACTAGCGGCAAATCCAGCGACTTTCTCTGGTGTAATGTAACGTAATAACAAATCCACAATGGCGATAATTTCCCTACTGTAAAGTCTCGACAATTTCTAAAGTTGCGACTGCGACAATATTTGCATTATAAAGAGGTGACATGCAAATGTCCAATTATGCAAATTAGACTGCAACATCATATAGTGACTTCTAGCGAGTTTTAGAACAGCCAACAGCTACTTTTCTAAGGAGTTGGCAATAGTGTGTAGAAGTAAAGGAGCATCTATAAAAGGTAGGAGGCAGGGGAGGTGGGGGAGCAGCTTCACAAGATTGGGCAGGGGAAGGGAGGGGGAGCAGCTTCACAGTACAGGTATGGGGTAGGGGTATTCATTTTCCCACCTTCTTTAAAACCCTTTGCACTGCAAACACAATAAAAGTACACCTAAATAAATAACTGCATCCTCATTTTACAAAAATAAATATTCATGGTTATGATTTTAATTAGTCTTTATTCTATAAATCAGCAGCATAGTTCTATTATAATATTAGATATAAGATTACTAAAAAAGGATGTCCATTTTAAAAGGTCAGAGTAATTTAGCCATTTAGAAAATGATAATAAACAATGATTTTCTTGTTTGCTGCATCTGTAGGCCCTTTACCACTTATGAAAGTGAAACTACTGGCAGAGTGTAGTAATTACAGGCAGTGTGAAGCTGATGAGCTGTAACTTCCTGCCAGAACTTCTGCAATGATGTCACAGGTCAGGATTAGCATGTTTAATGTATTCACAATGGCTGCTGTCAGTGTGCAGAGCTGTGCAAACTTCAGTGGGACAGTATACCGTATATCTATCCATCTGTGTGTGTACACACCTTTAGTTCTTCTTTAAATGTAAATACCATTTCTCTGCATATTGTTTGAAAGGATACAATGTATGCTATGAAGTAAAATAAGCATAAAAAACAAAAAAAAAAAACAACAAAAC
>WMED01016925.1:0-13153 GCA_019650415.1 Pipa parva | reverse complement strand
ATATATATATATATATATATATATATATATATATATATATATATATATATTTGATTAGTTAATAAAATTAAGTTAAGTGTGCACTACATCAGTGGGTTCTGTCTTCTCTTTTATATTTGTACCGTATATATTTAACCCGGGTGAAATTTCTTAAACTCGGAAAACCCTTTTCACTTTTCTGAGTTTAATAATTCGGGAGAACACACAAGTTGCTCGCGGTAAGTATCAAAAGTATCGATAGAGGCAAATTTCGCAATACTTACCGCGAGAAACTTCAGAGTGTTCTCCTGATTTAACTCAGAAAAACTGAAATGGCTTTTCCAAGGTTAATAAATTATGAGCTCAAACTGCTATTACTTTATTAGATATCATATGCTCGCAACCTTATTCCCTATACTTCTGGCCTTGATAATGAAATTGGTCTTACTTTTTTATTCCTGCTATTTCATCGCTTTGTGTCCAACACCCACGCAGCCTAATTCACCATTGTGCGAAGTGAGCTGCGAAGCCTTCGGCTCACTTCGCAAATGGTGTTATGCGCTCGCTGATGTCTGCGTGCAGGATATCAGTGGGCACATAACACCATGTGCGAAGTGAGCCGAAGGCTTCGCAGCTCACTTCGCACAATGGTGAATTAGGCTGCCAGTCTCTTTTGTTTTATTACTTACTGCTTATTTCAACTACATACAAATTCTCACTTTTATTTTGATTTGTGCTTTTTCTGGTTTTGGAAATACATTTGTTTATCTCCATTTGAACACATTTGCTGCATTATTTCCACATTAGGCTGTTCAGCACCCCTATTTTGTGAGAATGCTTCAGAGCAGTCCCCAATACTCATACCTTGGTTTTCTGCTTCACAGTATTTCTCACTGTTAGTGGACTTTTCTGCCCCATCAATATCACTGCAGCTATTCATGAATGAACTTCTTGTCAGCCTATTTTGAGTCCCTGTAGACTTTCTTAGACTTGGCTTATGAAAACCATCTTCTTTTTCCAAATCATCTCTGTTCTTTCCTCTGCATTTTCCTGTTTTTTTTTTCCCCAACCAGAACCTCTCTGACCTGGGATATCTCCTACCATCCTTCCCCTTTGCATCACCTCTCACAAACAGCTCCTCACTCTTCAACAGCTCACAATGTTTTAAGGAACAATCAAAAAACTTTCCCTTGCAGTTAATATCCCTTTAAACATTCTAGTAGTTGAATTCAACTGGAATTTACTATATTTTGTATATATTGGAATATATGTAATGCAGTATGTATTAGTCATTCATTGCAAAATCCAATTTTAGCATCTTGGCAGAATTTCCCACACTAGTTTTAACAAAGTATGCTCCCTGTAGTTGGTAGAAGGAAAATCTAATTTAACCAATCAGCTTGGGAGCTGCCATTGACCTCACTAAGGGAGAAAAGGGTATCTGCTGTCATGGATACATTTGGCTGTGTACTGATCATATTTGGATCCTTTGGCATAATGAAAAACAGAGAACGGCTTTTTACATAATTATTTTTCCCCCTGGTGAGCATATTTGAATACATTAGCAAACCAAGTATAATACATTTGTTTATCCCAAGACAATCATTAAAAATTACCTGCAAAAGTGATTCTCATCAGAGCACACATAATGAATGATGAACCATATGGTGGATAAAAGTCATTAAAAGAAAAATAAAATCTTGGCTTCAACAGGTCTGGAGTATAGTTGAGTTCAGTGAAAACAGAATTCAGTAGAGCACAAGGTGTTTTAAGAAAAAGAAATGCTTAAAATTTTAATGGAGTAGAAATTTAACTTAATTGTTACATGAGTTGTTTGGGCTTTCTATTACTCAGCAGTGTACATTTTATTTTAACAATATTGCTTCAATCAATAACATAATTTTGAAGTGTCCTAAAGGGAAGCGGAAGTTGTGATGAAGCAACAGATAGTTGGCCCCTGCGATTAAACACTGTTGTTTGTTTATCTACTTTTCCCATGCTAAAAAAATGTATCAAATCTTGGGTAGTGAATGCCTATAGGGCAAACTCCTTAAAAAAGTTTTGCCATGAATATTGACACGGTAAATAAGGAAGTAGTAAATTGAGGGGGTAATTTATTACACTCCGATTTCTCCTCCCAAATAATGGTATTAAAATGAAAACAGTAGCCATTTTGTCATGAGCCAATAGCTCCAGCTCATCCAGTACCACTGTAAACCTTGGCACCTGAGTGCTGCTGGTAGATTATGAGCTGGCTAGTGTAATTTGCTATTGCTAGGCATTATTCTCATCATGCTGCATGGTGTGCCTGGAAATTTACATTCTGCTTTGCTCAGGTGCTCAGCTTTGTTGGTTTGTGGCTTCATTCTAGGCATTCTGGCATTCTTTTTGCTCTGCATTGCCAGTCTCTCTGTGTCTCTGGTTCCTCTCTAGCTGGTCTCTTGTTGCAGTCCAGTCTGTGGTTCCCATATGGATTCCCTGTAAGGAGTTCCGCTCTGCTGTGTCTATATTTCACTTTTATCCAGTTGCCACCAGTGGGAGATTCATCTAGGAGTTTCCTTGCAGTAAAGTTCATATACCTTTGCAGGGGTCAAGGGTGATGACCCGGTCCTCCTTATACTCTGCACCTCAAAATTAACCTGTGCAGGGGGGTGTGAAGGGGTGTCTGTCCATTAGGCTAAATAAACTACAGAACCCACTTGCATTCAGCAAAAGTTTAAAAAAAACCTCTCTACTATTTCAATTTTATTGGCAGCAATCAACAGCAACTGAAGAGGCAGCTGCAGATCAAGAACCAGGACAAAATATAAAAGAACATGATAACGTTAGATCATGGGCAAAGAAAGAATTAAAGTCTTTGTAGAAAACAAGGTTACATTCTGGACTACCTCACGAGTCAGAAGAGACTATGCCAAAAAGGATAAATATAATAGTGACTATTTTGTTTTTACAGGTTTGGAGGCATTATGGCAGGCAGGGTGATTGGGTGTGTACTGTCCTTCCTTCACGCTGCACCCAACACATTCCCCTGTCCTTTTTCAGCATTTCTTCCTTCAAAACCCATTAAAATCACAGATTCCATCCTCTTTCACTTCATATTGCTGTTATCTACTGTCCTCCTGGTCTAGTTCACCAACCCCTGAATCAATTATCCTTACGTCTGGAAAAATAATACAGAGTGGCTCCAAGATCTTTGTCTCTTAGGACAAATAAGGCTATTGTTGAGTTTATTTCCAGAAGAAATGTACTGTTATACTCTTTTGGGCCTTCCAAACCACATCAATCCAACTTTTCTGCAGCCACTAGACTTGACTTTTTTACGCTTTCCTGAGTAATAAGGTTAATATTGATGGCACTCTCTGGCTTCCAGTAACCCCCAGAATACAGCTAAAATCTTTGGTGAAGGCATATGAAGCCTCATTTCAATATACATATCACCCACAACCGCAATTTGAGATTACCTTTGTCTGTTCTCCCTCCATATTTCTATTTCCTATGATCAGCTTTAAAATTTATCTTGTGTGGCACCTACATTTTGCAATTTTCTGCCCTTTTCAGTCAGGCTCTGCCTCAACCTCAAAGCTTTCAACCAGTCCTTAGAAACAAATCTCTTCAATTTAGCCTACCTTGATTTTTAATTACTCAAATTGTTCTCTTGCTTTCCTGTACTGTATGCTGTCTTCACCTCCTCCTCTTGTGTCTAAGGTACTCTATAACTGACCCATCCCTGTCTACCACAAGCTATATTTGCACTTATACTCCTAAACTTCACTAAAATAGCTGTTTAGTTTTCCTAAATTGCACTGTGCTGGAAAGCTGTGTTATTAATATTTATCACTTCTGTATCATCACCCATCCAATTTTATATTGTAAGATTTAACATAAAGGGGCTTCTACAGCACAGAAGTCTTTCAGTCTGTTTTTGAATTGTGATATTTTACCATATTGTACAGTACAGCCTTGTGGAATATGATAGAGTTTTCAAAATAAAGATTAAAAATATTATGAATAATAATAATATTATTAAAGACCCTTACAACAATAGTTAGGCAGTGAGAATTCTAACTCAAAAACCTTACCCCACAAGTAAATATTGAGTTTTAGAACAGGGAATGTTTGTAGATTTTAATTTGTGACAGGTTAAGAAGTGGGGGTCTTTAGAGAGAGACTTTTCTAGGTAGAGAGTAAGTTTGTTATTTTTAATTTGTCTAGACTGCCCATCCTACCTATGTCCCCTTCTATTTTACTGACCTCCACCACCCTTTCTAAGGCTGGGTGGAATACTTAGTTTTAAAGATTCCTCCCTACCCCACTGGGTAATTCGGTTTAAAAAAATTAAGTTAGGTCTTGAGGACCCCCTTCAATGGTATATGCTCCTTCCCCCTGCACAGGGCTCCTATGAATCTCTGCATTTTAAAAATCGATTCATTACTATCCCACTGGGAATTTTGAATGGAAAGAGGGGGGTCCATGGCATGTGATGCTTGCTCCGTACTTAGAATGGTGGCAGGGATCCTATGGCCTCTCCACATCATGCCAAACAAGTTGTTTTATATTAATTGGGCAGTTACTTGTGTTTTTTTGTTTTTGTCTTTAAAGCTCATTTGATTTTGATATTTTGCTGCTAGTTTGTCTGTAGAGATACTTTTATTTGGGCTGATTGGCTACTGTTTTTTGCTAGCCACTTGGCAGTTTCTGCAATGCATTCTGCAGCAATTTGTGACTCATGAAGTGACAAACTGTTTTGAAGTATCTGCTGCAATATGCTATAGTTATGCACCACTTTAGCTGTTTGAGTACCCCATGTTCAGCAAGCTTATGTTTGGAGTCAGCAAATTCTCATGTAGTAGGCCTGATTTCTTTCATTGCACAGAACAATTACACTTGCTAAAAAAACTCATTCCGCAATGAGCTATTCAGTCAGCCCCAATATCTGTATGAACATTGTACATTCATGAGTCTACATGGATATACACAGGTGATCAGTGATTCTGCAATATTGAAAGAATGGGATTCAGAAGTTCAAACCTCACATTAACTACAGTAAATGAGACTTATCAGTGTGTTCTAATGCAATTTTTGTCAGCTGAATTTAGACTGACCTACCAGACTTTCCACCACTACTAGCCAATTACAGTTCAACCTGGCCCTGAACATATGAGATAATGATTCAACAAAAGGTGAACAAAGAGAATATAGGGGTAGGGGGAAAGTAGGCTGAATACAGATAAAGTGAGGAAGGTAACAAAAGTGTAAGGTAAAATGCGATTTTTGCCACCTGAAGTTAGACTGTCCTACCAGACTACTGGAATAATGTGCTTTCCGCCACTCCTAGCCAATCACAGTTAGGGGATGCCATAAGCTAC
This sequence comes from Pipa parva, assembly GCA_019650415.1. NCBI lineage: Eukaryota > Metazoa > Chordata > Amphibia > Anura > Pipidae > Pipa > Pipa parva. Next base: position 7,808 of record WMED01016925.1, on the reverse strand, counting down.
ATCCCTTGCAAATAAATCAGCCTTTTATTTATCTGTGTGCTACATAATGGCCTTTTCAGTTCAGGGAATTTGTATTACAGTATTAGGATCAGTATTAGTTAAAAGCTATTTCTAGGAATTAATGAGCATGTTTTTTTTATTCTTTTCAAAGAAATTGACAGAGTTAAATGAAATCTGCATATTATTTAGTTTGTGAACTTTTTCTCTTTGTTACCTCAAATATTTTTCCAAACCTTGTTAATCATTTACCTTCTAAAAGGAGTGCTGGGTAACATTCACTTCTTAGTTCAAACTATAACTTTTCTCAGATATGGAGAAGGTTAGGAGACAGGGTTATGTGGATAGAAATTCATCGTGAATCAGTTTCTAGGTTAGAGTTCATTTCAGTCTATTAAAACAAAAAGAACACAACAGGAGTTTTGTAGAGATCATGTGCTGAGTACTCTATGGTATATGCTATAGACAATGCTAAAGTTTTCATTTGTGTTTTGTTGCAATATCATTTTAGAGAAATGATAATCTATAACACCTGTTATCAGGGTTATATTGCAGATCTATTTTCTCACCAGCAACCACTAAACAGTGTTGAGTTACTCTGCAAAGTGATATACTCTCAGAAAAGGTCAATCCATGAGCTGGATTGGTAATGTCAGTAAAGTTGCAATGGTAACTGGTGCTTTGCATATTATATCTATATATACTACAGTGGATTCCTTGTAAACAAATGTAAAAAATTTATTTAGGAATACACTGTATATGTGACCACATGTCAGTGCTGTGATAGGGGGTGTCCCCTGTGATCCAGTCAGGTGCAATCTATACGCTTTTGCCCTTAGTTTATCTAGCATGGTCACCACTAACTGCACAAGCACCCTTGCCAAATCCACTAGCATCAGATGGACCTGACAATGTGCTTAGGACAAACTCCTTACTAAGGCATAAGATTTGTAAGCTTGTACTTAATTTTTAAAGATAAAATTTAAAAATAGCCTGTGATTAGCCCTGATTGCAAATGAATGTCACGACAATGTTCTGCTAAGCAAATATAGAAGTTATTGTCTACATTGGACTACTAACAACAGCGAAAGACCGCTAAATCCCTATGTAAAACTCATGTGAATAATGGGTGCTATGAAGACAAGGACTTCGTTTCCAAAATATAGCAAAAAATGTTCCTCAGCACTCCAGTAGATATAATAAAATATATCCTCTTTATTAAATGACAGACGATAAAACCATGAGCAGTAAGAACATCAAACAAGCACCTTACGCATTTCGCACCTAGGGTGCTTAATCATAGTAATAGTAGGGTGCTTAATCATAGTACATTGGACTACTACCTGGATCAATTGATACTCAATTAATTTCATCATCAAAACTGGAAGTACCCTTTTTTTCTAGAAATACATCAACCTCATTTGAAATCCAACTAAGGAATCACTCATCACACAATAAAGAAACAATTCCTGTTCTGATGCTGACACCAGATTTCTTTCAGTTTCGGAAAGATGCTCCATGCCAGGGAATAAACATTTATAAGATATATCTTTTCACTTATAAACACGCATATTTCATCTCTGAGGCACTTTTTTCCAACTGTCTACATAGATTAAACCACCAATACCATTCATTATGTTAGGTGAACACCCCTGCTTCTCTTTCTTATATCTTTGTCTTTCTATTATCTGTGGCCAAAAGCGCATCACATAATTTAGATTTGGTCTGACCAGATCTCTTAACATGTAAGACTTTTATTACTCTTACTGGCCATTTGCATCATACTGAATAAAGTCAGATACCTTTTGCTTGGATGTGCCGGAGTTCTCCTTCTTTATGTTCACTGTCCGTGGAGTGAGGATAACTTTCTTCCAAGCACCCGGCAGAGACTTTCCTGCCAGTACTCCTGTCAGATTCACATCGTGGAGCATTATATTTACTTCAAACCAATAGGAAAACGTTCCCTTGTAAAATTCATTGTACCTTAATCTTGTGCTCAAGGAAATAGAGCACTTGAACTGCATTGCCTTAATCTGATTAATGAATTACCTCTTCATAAAAGTTATCATAATTGTATGAAAGTGAATCTGTCCCCTCCCCACCACTGTTTGTGGGCTATATGTGGTGGGGGTGGATTATGGCAGCCAGGGAAGCTTTGAACTCATAGAATGCAAAGCATTAAATACTCCTAGGGATTAGCAGGGTTAATAACCCATGATGCACTAGGCTCTTTGGGTGTGGAGCTATAATTTTATAGCTACCACATCCTTTTACATCATTTGAGGAGCCGTAAACTACAGTAGCTGCCCTCCCATGCATTTTACTAAATAGAATTTAAATGTTGGTTTTTTAAAAAAAAAAAATAAATAAAAAAACATTTGAAATTTAATGAGTATAATTGTATAACAAGTGGAATTGTACAATGCTTATTTTCACAGCTTTGGAGGTTTATTGGCACTGACACTGTTTTTTTATGTGGTGCGTTTTAGCTGTGCCATGAGAGGACCTGTGGTTGCGGCTTTGGTTTATCTCTCGGCCGGTCTGAGACCCCTGTAGCAATTGTTATTTCATACCAGTTGCACTTGCAACTGCTGGCATAATATCTTTCCAGAATTTTATATTAATAAAGCTATGGGCATTTTTACCCCAATGCCGTTCGTAAGTGTCTTTTGTTATGAATTGTAAAAGTGGACCTGTATTTATAGTAGGAGAAAGGCAGAAAGCCTCTTCAATTAAATGAACAACGCCATTTTTGGGGGGAGTCCCACCATTCTAAAACACATTTTTCATTAAGAAAATGCCTTAAATAAGCCAAGGTAGCCAAGAAAGTACTTCCAGTTTATTTGCTTCACTGACTATAAAAAAGTGCAAACCAATATTCACAAGGAATAAAAAGTGGTAGCTCAATCATATATATGGTATAATAAAGTCAATAGTATTCACAACCAAACCCATTCAAGTGCTCTGAGACTAGAACGTTCCAAATCATAATGTTGAACAGGAATTAGATCCATAGACAAAGTCCCTGGCACTCCCATGAATAGGTAAAAAAGTCCTTTATTTAAACTTTTAAATATCCAACATGTAGAGAAGTACTAGGGGAGACCATCCTTTAAATACCTTGGTTAATATGCCACTTTTAATCTATGACTAAGCACTGAGAGGTGCAAAACAAGTAGGGTTGTTTGTAGAAAATAGTACTACTCTACATGTTGGATTTTTAATCGTTTAAATAAAATACTTTTTTTATCTATGCACTGGAGTGCCAGGAGTTTATCTATAAATTCAGATTTGGTGTTAATCCACAAAGGTGATTGGAAATAAATAGTGAAAAGCTGGGATGGTGGTTTGATGGTTAGGTGGTTCTTATTAGATCCATCACATTTTTTGAATAGTTCCAGAAAACAAACACTAGTCAAAGTTAAAGGTGTATATTAATGGAGTACAAATAGTATGGTTACCGTACCCAAAGTCACTTAAGAAACCAAACTGTGTAAAGCCACTTTTTCAATCATCAGTTGAACATTCTTTCCATTTGCAGAAGGTTTGGTATGCTGAGCCTCACCCACTGTTGTTTGCACAGTATTTCTAACATGAAGTGTGTAGGAGATAGAATGTCCATTACTCTCTAGAGTTCTTCTCAATTCTGTCTATCAGAAATTAACATTTTTAAAAAATTTGTAGAATGCTAAACAAGAGAGAGATGAACTTGATAATCCCACATCTACAAATATTAAACACTGGATATTATACCAGCATATGCTCCACCTATGATGAAATAATATCAGAATCTTGTAAGAAGGCTCATTGTATTTATTATTAGTGCTTGATTACATGTTTGCTGTGCACAGATTTGGTTGGTACCATTTGTTTCTGTTTTCCTCATTGAAGAAGTATTGGTTGTTATAGTACTTATATATATATTTATATTTTAAATCCCTCAATGTTTATAATTGCGCACACAAAAGTTGTAGCTTTTTGCATAGACAAGACATAAATCCACTCAGCACTACTTTAATTAGAAAGATTTTACAGCTTTTCTGGTGCAAATAAATTGTCTTTTTTACTATAAAAGTCACTTTCTTTACATAGCTTGTGCAAGACATGCATAAAAGGATGCAGCCCTTCACATTAGCATCCATGTATCAGTCCTAAAGAATAATGGAGGGTACATAGATTGCACCTGCTTCTATTTTTATTTGATGGAGAAAAGTCAAATATAGGTGATACCTTTTATTGGCTAACTGAATAGATGGTAAATGCAAGCTTTTGAGAATACTTAGGTCTCTTCTTCAGGCATGATATGGTTCCATACCATGCCTGAAGAAGAGACCCAAGTAGTTTCAAAAGCTTGCATTTACCATTTATTCAGTTAGCCAATAAAAGGTATCATCTACTGTATATTCTACTTGTCTCTGCTTATATCAGCGGTTCTCAACCTTTTTGAGACCCCGACCCCCAGTGCTGACATCACAGCTTGATGTTCTGGCCCGACGTCATCACTTACGCGCATCACATGATGATGTTCAGGCAAAACCTCATCACGTACGCACGTCACATGATGACGTTATGGGCCAATGTCACACACGGAGGAACCCTTATAAAAAGGGACCTGCGAGCGCTTCCAGGCTCCACAGAAGTTCTTGACCCCTGTGAGATGGTCGTGCGACCCCCAAAGAGGTCGTGACCCACAGTTTGAGAACCACTGACTTATATCAATGGCTAACATGGTCCTACAATCTACTGCCTCTTTACTTGGTGTTAACACATCCTAATTTAACCATCAAGCTTTCTAAAGTATCTGTACACATACATGCCTTAAGGGAGGAAGACACTGATAAGGAAGTGCTCATAATGATAGAAATCAAATCATACCCATGTAAAAACCCAGAACAAAAATATACATTTTTCAAATCCCTAAATGTACTTAATTGGGTCCACAAAGGTTCTGGCTTTTAACATAAACAATACAAATAATTCCTTTAATTTTTAAAAACTCTAACAGGGGAACTAATCAACATTGCTAAAGTCTAGTAATCCATAGCAACCAAACTGCAACTGGAACTGAAATAATTAAATTCAACATCAAAGTGGTTGCTATGGGTTACTTGACCTTAGTAAAGATTACCCTGTTGGTGAATTCCCCTGTATAACTTTTTTTGCTGCAAAATGAAAATTCTATGGTAACATGTACAATGTCTTGTCTGTGCATCTAGTTATAAATATTGATTGAGGGATGTAGGCAACATATATTTTTGTTTTCTGTATTAACATGTGTAAGATATATTATCTGCCATTTACATATATATATATATATATATATATATATATATATATATATATATGGAGAGATTGAGAATAACCCTGAAGCAATGATAGTTGCTGCTTTTCCCCACCCCTAACATGAAATTGAGTTTATGAAAGACCCGCTTGTGCTATTGTGTGTCCACAAATCATGCATCACTGGTGAACAGTTTAATTACATTTATCAGGCCATCATTCTCTCATACATACTAAATAAATAGACACCAAAGTAATACATTTATTAGAGAATACCCAACTTTGGAGGATTTTATTGTGGGGGAGGTGGCATGTCTCTCACACCTCATTAATTCTGTTACTCCTAACCAACATAATGACCAACTAATTCAAACTTTTCTTATAATATAGTTGGTTACCACCAATAATACTGTCAGCTCACAATGTAGAAATTTTCCCAATGAGAAAAGCCAAGATGATTTCTTTCCAATTATTATTAATGACTCATCATAATTTATCTCCATTCACAGATTCATTGATGAAAATTAAGACTATTTAAAATGTGCAATAAGAAACATCATTTCATCCTAGGATTTTATAGACAAATGCTCAAGAGTATGAATAGAAGCTCCCAAGAAAGCAGTGGTGTTGGTGGTGTGCCAACGTTTTGGCTAACCCCTGAGAGAGAGGATGGCTGGTGCTATTTTCAAGGATGTTGGATAACAGAGTAGTCTTTTGCCAAAGCAAAAGGCTGTGTATATGCATTGAGGTCCAAGTAAACTTCAATGGATGGAGGAGGAGAGTTGAAAGAAAAAAGTATGCAAATGGTGAGTTAAGGAAGATACAATATATTGAAGACAATGTTGGACACGAGGTCAAAACTCTTCTGATGTACGTGTATTGGAGACTCCATTCTAGAACAAAGCAAAGTATGAGTTATACTGTAACAGGAAGTAAAGAATTGCAGCTAAACTCAAGACATTGTTAAAATACGCAGTGAGGCCCATATATAACAGCAAGATTGTGGACAAAGGAAAAGCTTCATTCATAGTAGAAAATCATTCCACTAACCTCTACTTACACATGATAGTTTAAAAATGTTTCCTTGAATCGTCTTTAAATAATGACTGATTTTGTCTGACAAAGATCCTCACAAGACTGATGGTTATTTAGTAAAATTGACATTTTTTTACTAGACCACTGTAGAGAATTTAAAGCCTTGTCTTTTATACCGCATGCCTGTACATTGTAAACCAAGTAAATAAGGAAAAGATTTCTTAGCAATTACAACTTGATTCCATGTTGTGTGTGAAGGTGTTGCTATGTAATTAAACAGCAAAACATTTTAAATCTGACACTCACTGGAGCATTTAAATCTTTTAAAATGATCCCATAATACATGCTTCTCACCAGTGAAGCAGAATGATGCAGGAAATGAAAGCTGTAACTAAATAAAATGCAGTCAAACTCACTTTTATTTTAAACTGATGAAAAATGCAGTTTTTAGTCAAGTATTGTCAAACAGTCAAGTTTAACTTTTGAATTACTATTAAACAAAATCATAACAGGAAATATTTAGCACACAGCACAGGTTCTTTCTTCCTATTCTTTTCTATTACCTCAAATGAGGTAAATATGATGTCTGTTTCCAGTTTCTCCATTAACAACCAGTACATTTTTAAACTGGTTATAGCAAACATAAGATAATTCTGCTGTTTATGGTAACACCCAATTTTTGTTAAACTTAAGACTTACGGTAACCTTTAAAAATGTCATTCACCTGTGCTTCTGACCTTTATATTACTATTGCCACTTATATATAGCCTCCTAATAGACAGGGAAACCAATAACATACAAATAAATCAAACAAAAAAAAAAGACTAAAAATTATATTAAATAAAATGTATCAACAAATGAAGCAACAGAACACTTTAAGGGAAACCACCACTAAGTTGTTTTAAAGCAGAGAGGATTAGGTCTATTGGAAACCAAAATAAGAAAACCAAAGCAATGTATGTATGTATAATTTTATTTATAAAGCACCACCAATTTACACAGCACTGTACAATTCAGCAATACAAGTACAAAACAGACATGGGAAAAGTGCATTAAACAATAAAAGTAAAATATGAATATCACAAGGATACATCACTTTAAGTGCTAGGTTGTGACTGACACAAGAGGTTGGAGGTCCCTGCCCCGTAGAGCTTACAATCTAAGTGAATCCCAATGAGATAATGATATATCTTATATGATGTCAACAACTGTTAAAATAAGATTTGGAAGCCATGTCCAAAATACAATATGTATTGAAAGGTCAAATATCATAATTAATATACTTTACCAAAATTATTACATTTAGAAGAAAATATTATTTGTTTTTATATATTAGAGTATGTGTTAATATTGATATTTTCAGTCCTGCTTCCCAACTCTCTTTTTGCACTTGTAAGATAGTAAGGTAATTTGGCTACAGCAGTGATTTTCAACCAGGGTTTCGCAAGGACAACCCAGGGGTTCCGCGACACACTGGTTGATCGGCATCATTACCC